>WNWK01000740.1:0-67500 GCA_009830355.1 Cherax destructor | reverse complement strand
TCCGCGAGATTGGATAAAAATAATTGAATGTGAGGGGGAAGGGGAGAAAGGATATAAAAATGGGTAACATTAGAGTGCAAAGAAGAGAGAAGATACTGAAAGCAAAATGGTGTACTCGGAATGTACTTTTCTCGTTTAATATCAAAATCGGTAGAGGACAGTGGTAAGAGGTTGGTTGGCACTGAGAAGTGAGGCTGGAGAGTACACAGTAGACTTCATCAGTCGAATACAGGGATGGTGAACATGGCGACAGCAGCAGCAGTGGAGAGGTAATGATGTGATCAGTCCATCAACCTTGAAAAAGAACAGGTACAAGAAAAACCGAAGACTAAATCAATGAGAGAAGAGGAAAGGGGCAGAGATTTGGATGAGAGTAAAAAACAGAAAAAGATGTGCAAAAACGAGAGCTTACAAGGGGTAAAGAGGCTTTCACTAGAATTAGAGGGCAGCTTATGAGCAGAATGGGAATTGTGAAATACAATGTTCAGGCAGAAGGGTGAAGCTGTGCTGGGAGGGTGAAGCTGTGCTGGGAGGGTGAAGCTGTGCTGGAGGTGGAAGACTTGTGATGGGAGGGGAGGCTTGTGATGGGAGGGAAGGCTTGTGATGGAAGGGGAGGGTTTTGCTGGAAGGGAAGGCTTGTGATGGAAGGGAAGGCTTGTGATGGAAGGGAAGGCTTGTGATGGAAGGGGAGGCTTGTGATGGAAGGTAAGGGTTGTGCTGGAAGGGAAGGCTTGTGATGGAAGGGGAGGTTTGTGATGGAAGGTAAGGGTTGTGATGGAAGGGGAGGCTTGTGATGTAAGGGGAGGGTTGTGCTGGAAGGGAAGGCTTGTGATGGAAGGGAAGGCTTGTGCTGGAAGGGAAGGCTTGTGATGGAAGGGGAGGGTTGTGATGGAAGGGGAGGATTATGCTGGAAGGGAAGGCTTGTGATAGAAGGGAGGCTTGTGATGGAAGGGAAGGCTTGTGATGGAAGGGAAGGCTTGTGATGGAAGGGGAGGCTTGTGATGGAAGGGAAGGCTTGTGATGGAAGGGAAAGCTTGTGATGGAAGGGAAGGATTATGCTGGAAGGGAAGGCTTGTGATAGAAGGGAGGCTTGTGATGGAAGGGAAGGCTTGTGATGGAAGGGAAGACTTGTGCTGGAGATGGAAAGCTTGTGCTGGAAGGGAAGGCTTGTGATGGAAGGGAAGGCTTGTGATGGAAGGGAAGGCTTGTGATGGAAGGGAAGGCTTGTGATGGAAGGGAAGGCTTGTGATGGAAGGGAAGGCTTGTGATGGAAGGGAAGGCTTGTGATGGAAGGGAAGGCTTGTGATGGAAGGGAAGGCTTGTGATGGAAGGGAAAGCTTGTGATGGAAGGGAAGGATTATGCTGGAAGGGAAGGCTTGTGATAGAAGGGAGGCTTGTGATGGAAGGGAAGGCTTGTGATGGAAGGGAAGGCTTGTGATGGAAGGGAAGGCTTGTGCATGGAAGGAAGGCTTGTGATGAAGGAAGGCTTGTGATGGAAAGGAAGTATTGTGTGAAGGAAAATGGAATGGAAGAAAACGGCAATGGAATCAAAGGAACTTAGTGATGAAAAGAGCTTTCATAATGAAAAGCACTTGATAGGAAGGAAAGTGATTATGACTGGAAGGTAAGGCTTTGATAGAAGGAGCTTGTGATGGAAGGGAAGGCTTGTGATGGAAGGGAAGGCTTGTGATGGAAGGGAAGGCTTGTGATGGAAGGGAAGGCTTGTGATAGAAGGGAAGGCTTGTGATGAAAGGGAAGTAAAAAATTCGGCTTGTAGCAGAGAACCAAAGGAAATGGAAGAAAATCGGGTTTTATCCAAAAGACGATTATATCCAAAAGGGAACTATAGTTTGAATTCAGTGAATCAAGAGCTTTTCACTAGCATAAAATCTGGCACCTTGAAGGCTCAGGAAGCTAAAAGTGTGACAAATAACGTATGTAATTGATCGCTGGCAGGTTAACTGCACATTTCTCCTTGTCATTCAGTTATCAGTATTTTATACCCACAATTTAAGACACTTATTAAGTAGTTTCGTTCACCAGGAACACTTATCACAATAATGGGAAGAAAGTATTTTCTTAACACTCCGGCCGTCCCACCGAGGTTGGTGACCCGACAAAGAAGAAAACACTTTCATTGTCACTCAGTCACTGTCTTGCTAGAAGCGTGCTTGTATTACAGTTCAGGTGACTCTCCAAACCGCAACATCCCCAAGTCCCTCTTTCAGAGTGCGGGTGCTGTACTTCCTACCTCCAGGACTCAAGTCCGGCTAACCGATTTCTCCGAATCCTTTCATAAATATTACCTTGTTCACACTCCAACAGCACGTCAAATCATAAAAAAAACACTTGTCTCCACACCTATCTGACAAGCGTGTTAGGTTTAGAGAAGATCGCTCATGCCTCTCGCACGAACCCCAGGCAGACTCCAGGCAGACTCCAGGCAGACTCCAGGCAGAAGTAGGCGAGTACTGCCTCCCCCATTTACATCTTTGTCCAAGTGTGTTTCATCTAGTTTTAGTATTTGATTTTCGAGCCTCTTATTTCATCTACCATTTCCGCTTCTCAGTTTTCTTTAGTCTGTCTTGACTTTACTTCTCTGCTGTCCTCAATACCTTCACAGTTACTGCTTCTCTGAAGGATTCTTCATTTGTTTTTAGTATCGCTCTTTATTGATGTTGCTCATGTGTCTAATTCTTTATCTGGTCTGTATTGTATAACATTCATGAACCACCATCCTTTATTATTGCTAAATTTTCTGAGACATTCCTCTTAATCTCTGGGGGGACATATTAATACTGTTAAAGTGCTCTTGATCCAGGAATCGGGGTTGTCCCATTCCCCAGGCACTGTCTGACTAATAAGGGTTTTGAGATTTCCAATGAATATAATTATTAATGTATGGTTTTAATGTATTAAAATACATTAAGACCAACAGACCTACAAAGAACTATATGAACTAAAGTAACGCAAAACTTGAATATATTAAAAAGGAACACCAGCAGGGAACAGTAGCTGAAGGAACACCGGCAGGGAACAGTAGCTGAAGGAACACCGGCAGGGAACAGTAGCTGAAGGAACACCGGCAGGGAACAGTAGCTGAAGAAACACCGGCAGGGAACAGTAGCTGAAGGAACACCGGCAGGGAACAGTAGCTAGGAACACCGGCGGAACAGTAGCTGAAGGAACACCGGCAGGGAACAGTAGCTGAAGAAACACCGTCAGGGAACAGCAGTTGAAAGAACACCGGCAGAGAACAGTAGCTGAAGGAACACCGGCAGGGAACAGTAGCTGAAGGAACACCGGCAGGGAACAGTAGTTGAAGGAACACCGGCAGAGAACAGTAGCTGAAGGAACACCGGCAGAGAACAGTAGCTGAAGGAACACCGGCAGGGAACAGTAGATGATGGAACACCGGCAGGGAACAGCAGTTGAAAGAACACCGGCAGGGAACAGTAGCTGAAGGAACACCGGCAGGAAACAGTAGCTGAAGGAACACCGGCAGGGAACAGTAGCTGAAGGAACACCGGCAGGGAACAGTAGCTGAAGGAACACCGGCAGGAACAGTAGCTGAAGGAACACCGGCAGGGAACAGTAGCTGAAGAAACACCGGCAGGGAACAGTAGCTGAAGGAACACCGGCAGGGAACAGTAGCTGAAGGAACACCGGCAGGGAACAGTAGCTGAAGGAACACCGGCAGGGAACAGTAGTTGAAGGAACACCGGCAGGGACCAGCAGCTGAAGGAACACCGGCAAGAAACAACAGTTGAAAAGACCTTTCCGGATTAGTCACTTGAGCTGGCAACAGTCGAGGCTCGAGAGAGCTTGATGTAACCAAAAGCTCCTAGAGGCTGATCAAGCAGAGAGCTCACTAGAGCAGTAACAAGGAATAGAAGACATCCGACGAATAGGCAGACAGAAAGAAATAGAAAACTACGAAGATTCTAATAGCCCAAAAGACCGGAGAGACCGTGAAGACGAACTGAAACGATCAAGTAATTCTGGAAAAGTTGAAGAAGCTGGAAGGACTGGAATAGAAGACAGGATCCTGAGACTTGTGAAATCTGGAGGCATTAGGATGAGAGGAAAAACTGAGTAAAATAAAAAGTGACAAGGCAAGAATAAGCTGACGAGGAGGAAGAGGAAGAGAAAGAGGGGAGAATCAGGTGGGTGGAACTCACGAGCAAGGGGCCGGCATGGCCCCTTGCTCGTGCAACACGATAAAAGATGTGTCGTGGACCATGAGACGATACTGACTCCTCCACCTCACACACACTGACAATGTGGCGAAAAAATTCGGATCCGTAATTTCCCGAGGCAACGGTTTAGGCTGTACACGGCCTCGGTGGTGGTGGTATATGGCCGAGACACGGCAGCTGCCAGGGTCTGCAGGCACGAACCCACGGAGGATACAAGAAAGCCAAGGAAATGCTGGAAAGACACAAGGCAGGTGACGAAGGTTTTGAAGTGGTGAGGGAAAAAAAAAAAAAGACTCGATACTGAGTAAGCTGTCAGAAGCCCCTATAAACCGAAACATAAAGGGGAGAAGACGTGCGATGGAAGTAGCGTACTAGAAAGAATGGAGGCAAATAGAAGGCGGAAAGGAGTAGGAGGAAAGTGGAATGGAGGAGGTTAGAGAAGTGGAGGGCAGAGGAAAGACGACCACTGACCACCCTCACACTACTGCTCAAGAACCTTTCACACGGGAAATCTAATAAACGAAAGGAAGTTTGGAAATTCGAAGCCAGTTGGAGGGAAAAAAAAAAAGGCGCAGAGATGTGTGGCAGAGACTAACAGTGTCAGCACAGCTGCAGCACACACAGCTGCAGCACACACAGCTGCAGCACACACAGCTGCACGCAGCTACCAAGTAGTGTGTTGGAACATAGGAATTACAGGGGAGGAAGGGAGTACCCTGGCAGGTGAGAGAGAGAGACAAAAAATGGATTGATAAGAGAGACAGGGGAAAGTTGACAAGAGGAAGAGAGAGAGAATAAATTTTATATTAATCTGAAAGCGATAAACCCGTAGAGGGGTCGTCAAACCTTGATTCAGGAAACGGGAGGCTAGCTCCGATTCCTTGAAAGAAGAGCCTTTCACCCGACTCATTAAATCACTTTCTAACAAAGCAGTCAGTCCCTTCCAGGCTCTTGATCCAAGGAAATGGAGTAACCCTACTCTGGTTACCACCCACATCCCAGGTGCTGCACGAGTTTAGCGCTTTCCCGTAATGACACTTGAATAATCAAACTACTGTGGCAGACCAACATATAAACTAATGATTAATTTTTTTGTTTTAATTATTTTTGGTTATTTTTAATTTTTAGAATTATCTTTGGATATTTTTAATTAATTTTAATTATTTTTATTAATTATTTTTTGTTTATTATTTACTGTTTATTATTTATTTTATTAAATAGCGATTAATTATTATTAATTATTTTATTAAAAATCGATTACTAATAAAATGATTTACAGTAATAATTATAATATTGCAAGTGGTTGGGCTTGGCTGTGAAATGAGCTTAAGAGAGCTAACAGCTTTTAGCTTTTAGGCTACAAGGTATAAACCCTCATCTTGTATCGCCCTTACGTGTTAGTTGGAAAAAAATAATGAGAGAGAGAGAGAGAGAGAGAGCAAGGAATGAAGAGAAGCAAGCAAGGTGTGTGTGTGTGTGTGTGTGTGTGTGTGTGTGTGTGTGTGTGTGTGTGTGTGTGTGTTGTGTGTGTGTGTGTGTGTGTGTGTGTGTGTGTGTGTGTGTTGTGTGTGTGTGTGTGTGTGTGTGGTGTGTGTGTGTGTGTGTGTGTGTGTATGTGTGTGTGTGTACTCACCTAATTGTACTCACCTAATTGTGGTTGCAGGGGTCGAGTCTCAGCTCCTGGCCCCGCCTCTTCGCTGTCTGCTACTGGGTCTCTGCTCTCCCTGCTCCATGAGCTTTATCATACCTTGTCTTAAAACTATGTATGGTTCCTGCCTCCACTATATCTTTCTCTAGTCCATTCCACTTCCTGACTACTCTGTGGCTGAAGAAGTGTTTCCTGACATCCCTTTGACTCATCTGAGTCTTCAGCTTCCAGTTGTGTCCCCTTGTATCTGTGTTCCCTCTCTGAAACAACCTGTCACTATCTACCTTGTCAATTCCCCGCAGTATTTTGTATGTCGTTATCATGTCTCCTCTGACCCTTCTTTCCTCCAGTGTTGTTAGTCCTATTTCCTCAACCTTTCTTCATAAGACAGACCCCTGAGTTGTGGAACTAACCTTGTCGCAAACCCTTTTGCACTTTCTCTAGTTTCCTTACGTGCTTGACCAGGTGTGGGTTCCAGACTGGTGCTGCATATTCTAGTATGGGCCTGACGTACACGGTATACAGTGTCTTGAACGATTCCTTGTTAAGGTAACGGAACGCTAATCTAAGGTTTGCCAGACGCCCATATGCTGCCGCAGTTATCTGGTTGATGTGTGCCTCCGGAGACGTGCTAGGCGTTATACTCACTCCAAGGTCTTTCTCCTTTGCCGAGGTTTGTAGCCTTTGTCCGCCTAGCTTGTACTCTGTCAGCGGTCTTCTTTGCCCTTCTCCGATCCTCATGACTTTGCATTTGGAGGGATTGAATTCGAGAAGCCAACTGCTAGACCAGATGTCGAGCTTGTCCAGGTCTGTTTGCAGCCCTGCCTGGTCCTCTTCTGATGTGATTCTCCTCATTATTTTCACATCATCCGCGAATAGAGACACTTCTGAGTCTATCCCATCCGTCATGTCATTTACATAAACCAGGAATAACACTGGTCCTAGGACTGACCCCTGCGGTACACCACTCGTCACAGGCGCCCACTGTGATACCTCACCACGCACCATGACCCGTTGTTGCCTCCCTTTGAGGTATTCCCTGATCCATTCCAGTGCCCTTCCTGTTATACCTGCTTGTTCTTCCAACTTCTTTACTAATCTCATGTGAGGAACTGTGTCGAAGGCCTTCCTGCAGTCCAGGAAAATGCAATCAACCCACCCTTCTCTCTCCTGCCTTACCTCTGTTACTTTATCATAGAACTCTAGGAGGTTTGTTACACAGGATTTGCCTTCCCGGAATCCATGCTGTCTGGCGTTTATTATCCTGTTCCGCTCAAGGTGTTCCACCATTCTTTTCCTGATGATTTTCTCCAGGACTTTGCACACTATACATGTAAGTGACACCGGTCTATAGTTTAGTGCCTCTTTTCTGTCTCCTTTTTTAAAAATGGGGACTACGTTGGCCTTCTTCCATACCTCAGGTAGCTGCCCAGTTTCAAGGGATGTGTTGAATATTGTGGTAAGTGGCACACTCAGTACCTCAGCTCCTTCCCGAAGAACCCACGGGAGATATTGTCCGGACCCATCGCCTTTGAGGTATCGAGGTCACTGAGTAACTGCTTCACTTCCTCCTCAGTTGTGTGTAAGCCCTCTAGCACTTGGTACATCCCTTGTTGGTGACGAACCATGTCCTGTCTACCCAGCTGCCTTCCTTCCTCCATTGTGAATACTTTCTTAAACCTCAAGTTGAGCTCCTCACATACCTCTTGATCATTACTTGTGAGTTCCCCATCTTCTCTCCTCAGCCTTATCACCTGGTCCTTACTGTTGTCTTCCTTCTGATGTGACTGAACATCAGTTTCGGTCGGACTTAACTTTCGATGCTATGTCGTTTTCGTACTGTTTCTGGGCCTCCCTCCGTACTTGTGCATACTCGTTTCTAGCTCTTCTACTAATCTCTTTGTTTACTTGGGTTCTTTGCCTTCTGTACCGTTTCCATTCTCTGATACTCTGATTCTTTGCCTCCCTGCACCTTTGGGTAAACCAGGGCTCTTTCTGGCCTTCCCATTTAAACATTTGCCTCTGGGTATAAACCGTTCCTCTGCCTCCTTGCACTTTGCCCCTACGTATTCCATCATTTCATTTATTGTCAGTCCTTCCATTTCCCTTTCCCACTGGATGTCCTGCAGGAAATTCCTCAAGCCCGTGTAGTTTCCTCTTTTAAAGTCTGGTTTGTCTCTATCGGTACTGTTTCCCTCTCCACCTGTAGCTCTACAATGTACTCAAAGCTAAGCACCATATGGTCACTGGCTCCCAGGGGCTCTCGTGCATTATGTCTTCAATATCTGAGCTGTTCAGGGTGAATACAAGGTCCAGTCTTGCTGGTTCATCTTCTCCCTCTCTCTGGTCGTGTCCCTGACATGTTGGTGCATCAGGTTTTCCAGTACCACGTCCATCATCTTGGCTCTCCAAGTTTCTGGACCCCACGTGGTTCATGATTCTCCCAGTCGATCTCCCTGTGGTTGAAATCTCCCATGACCAGTAGCTTCGCTCTGCTCATGTGTGCTTTTCTTGCCACCTCTGCCAGGGTGTCCACCATCGCTCTGTTGTTCTCATCGTATTCTTCTCCTGGCCTCCTGCAGTTCTGTGGTGGGTTATACATCACTGCAATGATTATCTTATGCTCCCCAGACTGGATGGTACCTACTATGAATTCCCGTTCTCTACCCCCCTCCACTCCTACCATTTCCTCGAATCTCCAACGGTGCCTTACAAGCAGTACAACCCTCCACCCCCTGCTCCTCCTATCTTTCCTCAGGATCTGATATCCCTGCGGGAAGATTGCATCTGTTACTGTCTCATTTAATTTAGTTTCTGTGACTGCTATGATGTCTGGAGATGCCTCATCTATTCTTTCATTCCACTCTTCATACTTATTCGTAATTCCATCCGCATTTGTGTACCAAACCTTCAACCTTGTTTCCAATACTGTGGCCCTGGGGAGATCTTGGTGGGATGGGGGTGTGGGCAGGGTGCCCGCAGGGGGTTGGAGCATGGGTGGGGGTGATTGTATGGTTGGGGTATGGGCAGGTGGGGTGCAGCTTGAGGTGGGGGTGGGGGGTAACTGTGACGGTGGGTTTTCATTTGCTAGGGTGGGGACAGGGGGCCTGATATGTGGGTGTGGTGCTAGAGTGTATGGGTGTCGTGGGTTGTTTGTGATATGAGGCCCGCTGAGGGTATTTCCAGTGTGTGTGTTTGTCCTGCTTGGGCTTGGTGTCCTCCGTATCTCGCTGTCTCCCCTCCCCCCTCTCTCCTCCTTCTTAACCTCTCCCTCCGGGCCTCCCTTTCTTCCTGTGTTCTGTCTCGATCTAGATATACATTCCGGTACCCCTGGTTCGTCCTCAGCCGAGCTTTCTCTTGCAGGATCATGGTGCGTGCTGATTCCGCCTTGAATATTACCTTGAGGGGTCGACTTCTTCCCTTTGTGTACCACCCGATTCTCCGAAAATTTGTCACTTGAGATGAGTCTCCCCCTATTGCTAGCATGATACCATCGATCTGTTCTGTCTCCTCCTGTTTCCTTCTGTCGTGGGTGTCTCCTTCGACTTCCTTCAGGCCATAGATGAACATCGACTTCTCCCTTTCCTCCTCCCACTGTGTCTCCCATTGCCTTGTCACAGGTGCATTATCCTCTCTCGGTGCTGTCATGACTGTATTCCCCGTGTTCCTTTGTGTGTCCGGTCTGCTCTTACGTCCCTGTCCGCTGCAGTGTGTTGTGGGGGTCTCCATGATTAGCGTGTCTGCTGCTTTGTCTACCCTCTCATATGTTGTTTCTGTGCTCCCATTCGTTGGTCCTGTGGTGCTCTTCGTGATCCTGGCTGCTTCTTCTATATCCCTCTCGTGTGTTGTTATCCTGTGTGTGTGTGTGTGTATGTGTGTGTGTGTGTGTGTGTGTGTGTGTGTGTGTTGTGTGTGTGTGTGTGTGTGTGTGTGTGTGTGTGTGTGTGTGTGTGTGTGTGTGTGTGTGTGTGTGTGTGTGTGTGTGTGTGTGTGTGTGTGTGTGTGTGTGTGTGTCACCACACTGTAAGCAGATTAATTTACAATCTTATACGTAAAGGTAAAGATTGGAAAAGAGGGGAAAGCGGCTAATGTGTGAATAGACAGAAGGATAACAATAGACAGGACAATAACAATAGAGAGGAGGATAACAACAGCACTGGAACACGTTTTGAGAAGATTAATAAAGATACGATTAAACTGAGGAGGGTGACAGGACAAAAATATGGAAACACGAGAAGCGATGAAGGGTTATAAGGGAAATAAGATAAGGGAAACCAAGAAGCAGAAAGATACGCAAATGTATGTGTGAAGAAGAATGAGAGAGAGAGAGAGAGAGAGAGAGAGAGAGAGAGAGAGAGAGAGAGAGAGAAAGAGCATATACAAACAAACACACAACCCCCGACCGACCGACCGACCGACATTGTACACTGGAAACCCACTTGTTAGGAGTGAACAAGTTCCCTAGATGGAAACTTATCTAACTTAATGTGCTAAGTGTTTGTTCAGGCGCCTTCAACCATAAAATACCGGTATCATAAACCACGCTGTGTTCAACCACGTTTTTGTGGTGGCAAAGGAGATTTCAGTTTGTGTACATTGATTTTCCAGCCGTACTGGCGTCAACACAGAAATTACCAGCCTAGATATGTACACGGTCCGCCGAGCAAGTCAAATGAGATCTCGGCTTTTAACCTGGTTATGATAAGTTAGGTAATGGTTAACGCCAAGTTAGATAACAAGGTCTCACTATCCATCTGTTAAAGCTTGAGATTTCGCCAGACAGAGAACGTTCTGTTACTGGTAGTCTTGGGACGCCTAAATAGATAGCATGATAAACAACACACACAAACACTGGCATATTTTTTCTTCCCTGACGAGGAAATATTCCTGTCTCCTTATTAAACAGATTATTAGAGAGAATTTTTACACATTTTGCATATCATTAATTCAACAGAAGACAAAAAAAGATGAGCATTTTACAAATACTAGATTTTAGTTGACTGTCTAAAAGAGGGGTTTTGCCTTTTTGTTAATAATAATAATAATGTTGTGTAATGTTCGAAAAGTGACTAGGAGACGTATGAAACTATAAGTGCTATGGTAAATATGTTAGAACTAGGCAAAAGGTGTTTGCTAGGCAATAATAATAACCTGTGAACGTGAGTAGTGTGTCAATTTACTGTGATCAAAGTAATGGAGTACACTTCCACCGAAACTGAGTACGAGTCCTGGGATACCAGCGTCCACTGAGTACGTACCCTGGAATGTTCATGTTCATTATACCAACCATCTGCTGTTTTGTCACCTCAGGTACAACGAAATAATAATAAACACGCGTGTGTGTGTGTGTGTGTGTGTGTGTGTGTGCGTGGGCGTGTGCGTGTGAAGGGTATCCCAAATGCAGAAACACAAGGACACTTGGAATCATTCTGTCAACTGGAGAGAAGTTTCTCTCTCACACAAACACCTGCCCATATAAAAGAAAAATAATTGATGAATTAGACACGTGTACAACATCTGAGTATTTTTTTATTTTTTTGGTAGACTTTTCGCCAATCAGTGGCTTCATCAGTACAATATTTGGACATAAACGAAATATTGAAGAGGAGGAGGAGGAGGTAATCAGTCCTCTCAGCTTCGCAGAATTATTTATAAACAGAAGACATTAGAAGATGGGGTAATCAGTGTCTGCTCCTAGGAGCAGGTGTTGAGCACCGTATCATTAAGACCACTGTGCTCAATACCTGCTCCTAGGAGCAGGTGTTGAGCACCGTATCATTAAGACCACTGTGCTCAATACCTGCTCCTAGGCTGAGGGACTAATTACCCCCTCTTCCACAGTCTTCTGTTTATGTTCCTGCAGTTCATTAATAAGGCCACTGAAAAGCCAAACATCTACAAATTGAAGATACCCAGGTGTTGTGTATGTGTTTATCAGCTTGACGGTATTCTCATATTAGGAAAATGGCTGAATCTGGATTAAATGACACGCTAGAGAAAGTCAGTCTGTCAAGGGAACAATGGAAAACCACTTTTATTTCTTCTCAGAAACACATTCCGGCCCTACACCTGTCAGATCACGGACAGAACAACCAGTCACCACGGACTATTGCACTATCAATTTACGGACCGCAGTTCGAGCACCTCGTCCACCCTTCTGTTTACTCATCGACAGTTCTTTATTACAACTTAATTTTAATTCATGGTATCATAAGTTTACAACTTAACAATGTAGTAACAATGTATTATGTCTACTGACCCTGCAAGGGTCACTAACCCTCTACCGGCATAGGCCAGTAGGCCGTTTTGCAATCACAAGTTTATAATATAATGTAAGAACAATACATTATGCCTACTGGCCCATGTTAGGCAGGTTCTTCTTAAATGTAACTCTCTCGACTTTGTTCAACATTTTTAATTTTTTTTTTGAGTTACCCAAGATTAAAGTCCATGGGGAAGTGGAAAAGAATCCTTCCTTCGTAAGTTATGCGTGTCGTTAGAGGCGACTAAAATACCAGGAGCAAGAGGCTAGTAACCCCTTCTCCTGTATTAATTACTAAATGTGAAAAAAGAAAAACTTTCGTTTGTGTCTCGGTGAGAGATACCCGGTGAGATATATATATGTATATATGTATGTCGTGCCGAATAGGTAAATCTGGCCAATTAGCAAGACCTCTTTTAAAATTAAGTCCTTTTTATAAATTTTTCTTATACGTTTAAAGATATATATTTTTTAATTTATGTTAATGTAAAAATTAATAATTTTGTACCAAAAGAAACTTAGAAAACTTACCTAACCTTATAACAAGCGCAATTTAATTTAGCCTAATGAAACTAAATATATTTTATATAAGTTTACAATAATTTAATAATCTACAAACACAATGAAATATTTGTTTTCGTTAGGTTCAGAATAATTTTTGAGAAATTATTGCATACACAAATTTTCGCTTGCCTTATTCGGCAAGATGATGTTGTGTTTAGTTTTAAGTAAAATTGTATACTGGTGGAAGCAATAGAGAAAATAGTAGGTTTATAATGATTGGAGATGCCGTGCGAGGCACTGCAAAGTTGCAAACACTAAACTATTCCATACACACGTTAAAGAAGCAACGGAAAACGAAATTTCAAGTGATTCAGTTCACTGCCCGAAAGCATCTGGCCCAGCAATACGGTCGGCTTTCATGCAACACGGGGCCGTAAATCACCAATATGGCCACCACTACCAGCCGTATTGACACCATCGCTACAAACATCACAGACAACACTGCCACCACAAGGTCAACTCCAGCAGGGTAAACAATGTGTGTTTTGACAAACGTTACGGTCATTTATTATCGGATATGACTAATTCCATTCAGTGTATTACTGGATTTCCTCTGGAAAATGAATTCTGGAACACAAGTTTCAATCTGAAGAGAATTTGTGAGGGGTAACATTTAACGCGATTATTGGGTAGTTGGCAATCAGTGACAGGGAACATTTTGTGGCTAAAATGTTGCACCGACTGTGAGAGACATTACTTGTGTCAAATGTGTAGTTTGGTAATCACAAGACTCAAGAACATAAGTATGCTAAGCACAGATAGGAACATGGGAGGTAGAAGTTCTCTGTGCATTCTGCAAGATTGCAATTTTGCCTGCCTTAAACAGGGTAGTTTATGTACAGTAAAATTCAAGTATAGAATAAAATTACCTTAAAAATTATCATCATTGACTTGTCATATCGTGTGTTAAGGTTTCTTAATATCCAGCCTATCATGTTCCTTGCAATCGGATATGCAGTTTCTTCCCCTCTCTCTCTGTTATCTGTGTCCCTTTCTTTGAGTGTGTCCCCATCTGTGTCCCCCTACCTCACAGTATGTCTGGCTTAAGATTTACAACAGTCTGCTATTTCTTGTAAACAAAAGGATCATATATCAAGCAGCAATCCGTTGTGCACCTGCAGTGTGTTGCGCTGCGCACCTGCAATGCCTTGTGCCTGCAATCCGTTCCTACAGCAATCTGTTGTGCCAGCAATCCGTTCTCGCAGCAGTCCGGATCCATTTCAGAATCCCGGAAAAAAGTAATTTACATTTACCCTCCATTAGGCAGATTGGCCGCGCCCATTAACCGGCACTCTCAGCACCTCAATCAAAAATACGCGCTCACACTTTTATTCCCCAAGACATATCACTTGAAGGCGTTTTTATTTGACAAGAGTTAGAGTGAGGTCGAAGAGAAGGTGTGAGTGCCACTAAGACTGGTGTAGTGGAGAAGCCAGTGGCATCGGTGGTGCCAGTGGTGTGTTGGTTGCAGTGGTGTGTTGGTGGCAGTGGTATGTTGGTGACAGTGGTTTGTTGGTGGTAGTGGTTTCGTGGTGGCAGTGGTTTGTTGGTGGTCGTGGTTTCGTGGTACTAGTAGCTTCAGTGTCTTCCTTGAAAACCGAAGCCATGTATAACACCTGCTATGACCCACTCTGGTAATGACCAACGCTGATTATGACCCACGCTGGTTATGACCCACGCTGGTTATGACCCACGCTGGTAATGATCCACACTGGTTGTGACCCACGCTGGTTATGACCCACGCTGGTTATGACCCATTCGGGTTATGACCCACGCTGCTTGTGACCCACTCTGGTTAAAACCCACGCTTGTTATGACCCACGCTGGTTATGACCCACGCTGGTTATGACCCACACTGGTGACCCACGTTGGTTGTGACCCACACTAGTTATGACCAACGGTGGTTGTGACCCACGCTGGTTGTGACCCATATTGGCTGTGACCCACGCTGGTTGTCAACCACGCTGGTTGTGACCCACACTAGTTATGACCCATGCTGGTTGTGACCTACGCTGGTTGTGACCCACACTAGTTATGACCCACGCTGGTTGTGACCCACACTAGTTATGACCCACGCTGGTGGTGACCCACGCTGATTGTGACCCACGCTGGTTGTGACCCACGCTGGTTGTGACCCACGCTGGTTGTGACCCACGCTGGTTGTGACCCACGCTGGTTGTGACCCACGCTGGTAGTTGCTGGTACAAGAACGTTGCAAAAAAAGTGAATAAAAAAAAGTTCAAACGAGTGAAGACACAACAACAACAACAAGAAGAACAGTTTTTTTTTTACGATAAAGTCGAGGCGATAATATCAACGTGAATGATTATTACGATAATGAGTATTATTACGTCAGTATTGTTACGTCACGTCACATAAAAGGTCACGTTACGTGACCCAGCGATACGATTTTTTTTTTTTATAGGTTGATATTGTTATTTTTCTTGCAACATTCAATTTGCAGGACTACGACGAGCTGTTATTCTACCTCAGCTCAATGACAGACTAAGATTTATTCTACCTCAGCTCAATGACAGACTAAGATTTATTCTACCTCAGCTCATTTCAAGGCTCAGTTCTAAGGTATACACTCCCCCTCCCCCAGGATGCTACCCACACCATCGACTAACATTCTTAAGTATCTATATACTCCTCTAGGGGAGACTCCTAAGGGTTTAGCGCTCCCCCGTCATGAATGTAATAATGCTCTGGGTGAACCGGGGCAGCATTTAAAGAGAGTTCTGTCCATGCGTTTACACCCGCCCTGGATTGAACACGGGTCTTTCGGCTGTGACCGCTGTCAAGCAGGAGGGTGCCACCACTGAGCTATATACCACTGAGCCATATACATTTGTATGAGTGAGAATCGTTCAGTTATACACGCTTAAAGCGGCAGTTTTGGGAATTTAGGAATTCAACTCTATGTCGCGCCGCCGCCGCCGCAGCCGCCGTCGCCGCCGCAGCCGCCGTCGCCGCAACGAACGCCAAATTATTAGATCCTGCGGAATAACAGTAACGTGTGTGGAGGCTACACGGTGTGTGTGTTTCCATTTGATTCAAACAGATAGCGCACACATTACCCTAATGGCGTATAATACTGCTTTCTGATACCCCAAATCTATAGTCAGTCTGCCAGAATTAATGTCTCAGTCTTATATTGAATTAAAAGCATTGGTAACGATCCTAGCTTAACGACAGCTCTACCTGTGTCTGAGTGCGCGCACGCGCGCCTATGTAATTGTCTAGTTAAGTTTCTGGGATTGAATAGCAGCTCTTGTACCCGCTATGTATCATACTGACTTGTTTTTGGAAAAAAGTATGCTCCTTGTGATAACTAGGCGGGCCTGAGGGCCGTTAGAACAAATAGTTATATTGACCAGGCAGTCAGCAGGAAAGCCTGGCCTTAGGCCGGGCTGCTGTCTTAGAAGAGCCCCCAAACAAGTCACAGGTGAAACTGCTGCTCTACGGTAGGCCCTACAGACGAGCAACAGATATTACGGGGTTCGACAGCATGTGGGTGTTTTGCCCTCCCCTCTCTCTCTCCACAGGAATAATGAGATCAAAGTAGATTGAGACTTGGCAGGTGCTCCAGCAAGGCATGCTGCTGCTGCTCACTGTGGTGCACACTTTTAACTCTCTACGCCCTCTTCAGATTCACTACCACCATGTAGTCAAAGATCAGGACAGAGTGGTTGCTGGCACTCAGAGGCTCACTAGTGTCTGTATCTCAGGTCTGGTGCGTTTGGGGTGAAGACTAAATCCAATCTTGCTGATCTGAATCTCTCTCTCTCCCTCCCTCTCCATCACCACTTCCGTCGGGTCCCACGCGTGGCTACCAGTTTTCACACCACTTCCTTGCAACTGAAGACTCCTGTAATAAATAAGTTTGCTTTCCCTGCCACTTCGCGCCACTTCCATGGTGTTCATACCCCTCTATTTACCCTCATTCTCCTGTCCATCTCCCACTGGTTGTGGGTTATAAATCACGTCTACTACTACTATGAGCTTCCAAGTCGTGGTTGCACTTGTGTTTTCTTGCTTCACCACTGTCTCCCGCTCGTCTTTCCGAATCTCCATATATTTGTATCAAACAGCGTTGGGTGCCACACTGGTGCTGCATACTCGAGGACTGGCCTGATGTGTGTGTGTTGACGTTCATAACTTATCATATGGTAATATAATATGGTTATTATGCATGGTTATACTCTAACTTACTCCATAACGTCTTTGACTATATCTCTTGAATATTCTTAGTCTCTGATGAAGTACATTGTCAAAGATCTTCCCTTGCTCTTAGAATATACAGTCTGCCAGACCCACTATATCCTGTTCGAGTATCGTCACCCTCGCTGAAACGTATCAGGTTAGTGAGGCGGGATTTACTACCCGACCAAGCTGCTTCTCCATAACAAATTTTCTACTCTCCAGGTGCTCAATCTAATTATTTTCCAATTTTTTTTTTCCACAGCATGCGCTTTAAGACCACTGGCATGTAATTTAGGACCTTCTATCTCCTTGTGTGTGTATGTACTCGCATATTTGTACTCAAATATTTGTGTTAATGGGGGTAGAGATATTGAACATTCCTAACCGCGGTTCATAACTACTTTTACAACGTTGTATTAAATTACCTTCCTGTACTTCCTCATGCAACTAATTTCAAATTTTTTTTTAAGAACCCGAGACTGTGTTCTTATTTTTCACTGGTACTTTCTGGTCTATTTTCCCCCTAATAATTCCTCTTACTATTATGTATACTGAAATCATTTCTTTTAATCGTCCTTGGGGGGTCTCGTATATTCCTGTATTATTATTATAATCATGGGGGAGCGCTAAACCCGTAGGGATTATACAACATATATTCCTGTAGACTCTGAGGACTATTCTGTCTGTCCCAACATTCGTGCATTTGGCATAACAAGGGGCTTTCTATATAGTATGTCACTCATGGCAGATAGATCTGTATACGTTGCACATGTAGAAATATAATAATAATAATAATAATAATATATTATTATTATTATTATTATTATTATTATAATTATTCCGCACATGCAGGTGTGGGCTCCACGCCTGTGCTGCGAATTCAAGACTCGGTCATATATATAAGTGGTGAATAGCACTGTGGAATATTCTTTGTTCAGGTTTCTAAAGGTCGTTCATAGTGTGTGTGTTTGTGAGTGTGTTTAGTAACCAGGTGGGAAGCTGAGGCTGCCATCCACACACAACCTCCAGCAGCTAGCATAAAGGCTCACTCTGGAGTAATGGTCCAGGTTGCACTCTGCAAACTTTACGGTTATTGGGCAACAGTTTGCATAGGCAATGGCACTTCCTCAGTGCCTCGATTGTTTGGGTCTCTTTGTGGCATAACCTTTGAAATATTTTAGACGCATATTGCCGCTGAGGACATGTTGCTAAGCTTTCTAAGAGACTGTGTCGTTGCAGATAGTAGAATGCAACAAGTTTCAGGATTAACATCATGTAAAGTATCAAAGGAAGACAGACCTACATTATCTGCATAACCCTTATGTTATAATTGATAATATAATCGAACACGTCTGTTCCAGAAGTAATACAGAAGTTCAGATGAATGAACTGATCGTCTAATAAGAACCTGAGTTCTATGTTTCCTTTCATCGGTTTTTTTCTGTGAAGGGACGGAAGGGAATAGGGGTTAAGGAAGGGGTAAGAAATTCATCAATTTCATCGTTAAATTATCACAATTTAAGAAGGAAGACTAAAGGCACTTGATCACAACATTAGAGATACTCACAAGATATCCGGGAATTGCAAGAGACAGCTTAAAAGGGACAGAACCAGCATGAGGAACAAATACAAATATTACATTCATGGGGAGCCCTAAACCTGTAGGAATCATACAGCGGCAGAGGAATTAGAGAGGGAGGGGAATCAGATTCGATCTACTTTTTTTTGGGGGGAACAAGAGCCCTTCACCGGCTTGTTAAGATGCAAGATGCTTGTTTGCTTGCTTTATGGAGTTTCAAGACTATCTGCAAGGGTCCTTAAGGCTGCATTTCACCTGTATACCAAGGATACGTAATTCCTAAAATACAAATTGAAGAAAAGTATAAGCGAAAATACGAGAGATATACACCTCTGCATATACACTGAAGGATATACGCCTCTCGGTGCATATACACATAATAATAATAGAACTTTAAGACTGACACAGTACCCTCAACACAATACCTGTAAGACTGACACAGTACCCTCAACACAATACCTGTAACACTGACACAGTACCCTCAACACAATACCTGTAAGACTGACACAGTACCCTCAACACAATACCTGTAAGACTGACACAGTACCCTCAACACAATACCTGCAAGACTGACACAGTACCCTCAACACAATACCTGTAAGACTGACACAGTACCCTCAACACAATACCTGTAAGACTGACACAGTACCCTCAACACAATACCTGTAAGACTGACACAGTACCATCAACACAATACCTGTAAGACTGACACAGTACCCTCAACACAATACCTGTAAGACCGACACGGTACCCTCAACACAATACCTGTAAGACTGACACAGTACCCTCAACACAATACCTGTAAGACTGACACAGTACCCTCAACACAATACCTGTAAGACTGACACAGTAACCTCAACACAATACCTGTAAGACCGACACGGTACCCTCAACACAATACCTGTAAGACCGACACGGTACCCTCAACACAATACCTGTAAGACTGACACAGTACCCTCAACACAATACCTGTAAGACCGACACGGTACCCTCAACACAATACCTGTAAGACTGACACAGTACCCTCAACACAATACCTGTAAGACTGACACAGTACCCTCAACACAATACCTGTAAGACTGACACAGTACCCTCAACACAATACCTGTAAGACTGACACAGTACCCTCAACACAATACCTGTAAGACTGACACAGTACCCTCAACACAATACCTGTAAGACTGACACAGTACCCTCAACACAATACCTGTAAGAATGACACAGTACCCTCAACACAATACCTGTAAGACTGACACAGTACCCTCAACACAATACCTGTAAGACTGACACAGTACCCTCAACACAATACCTGTAAGACCGACACGGTACCCTCAACACAATACCTGTAAGACTGACACAGTACCCTCAACACAATACCTGTAAGACTGACACAGTACCCTCAACACAATACCTGTAAGACTGACACAGTAACCTCAACACAATACCTGTAAGACCGACACGGTACCCTCAACACAATACCTGTAAGACCGACACGGTACCCTCAACACAATACCTGTAAGACTGACACAGTACCCTCAACACAATACCTGTAAGACCGACACGGTACCCTCAACACAATACCTGTAAGACTGACACAGTACCCTCAACACAATACCTGTAAGACTGACACAGTACCCTCAACACAATACCTGTAAGACTGACACAGTACCCTCAACACAATACCTGTAAGACTGACACAGTACCCTCAACACAATACCTGTAAGACTGACACAGTACCCTCAACACAATACCTGTAAGACTGACACAGTACCCTCAACACAATAACTGTAAGACTGACACAGTACCCTCAACACAATACCTGTATGACTGACACAGTACCCTCAACACAATACCTGTAAGACCGACACGGTACCCTCAACACAATACCTGTAAGACTGACACAGTACCCTCAACACAATACCTGTAAGACCGACACGGTACCCTCAACACAATACCTGTAAGACCGACACGGTACCCTCAACACAATACCTGTAAGACCGACACGGTACCCTTAACACAATACCTGTAAGACCGACACGGTACCCTCAACACAATACCTGTAAGACCGACACGGTACCCTCAACACAATACCTGTAAGACTGACACGGTACCCTCAACACAATACCTGTAAGACTGACACAGTACCCTCAACACAAGACTAAAAATAAAAAGACTGAAGAAATCTTCGCGGTCGCCCAGTTAAAGATTTCTGGAAATTTTATAAAATCGCTTAAAGAAGAAAAAAATTAATGGGAATCTCGTCAAGAAAGTTTAATGAGACTAAACCCAGGTAGAGGCAGGTAAAATCTGGAGTCGACTCAGCAGAACATTTCTGAAAGGCTGTAAAAAAAATTGAGGGAAGTGTCGGGATATTTTATTTCAAAATCTTCGGCCCACCCGAAAAAAAAAAAAATTGAATCCATGAATAAAAATTTAATGGAAATGTCACCAGACGCCAAGGAAAAAAGCTGGGAGATAGTGTGTTTCAAAATCCTGGTTTAAGATGTGTGGCTGGTGTGTGTATATATATATATATATATATATGTATATATATATATATATATGTATATATATATATATATATATGTATATATATATATGTCGTGCCGATTAGGTAAAACTGGTCAATTAGCAAGAACTCATCTAAAATTAAGACATTTCTAAAATTTTCTCTTATACGTTTAAAGATATATTTTTTTCATTTATGTTAATGTAAGAATTTATAATTTTGTACCAAGAGAAACTTTGAAAACCTACCTAACCTTATTACAACAAGCACAATTTAATTTAGCCTCACCCAACTAAATATATTTTAGATACGTTAACATTAATTTAATAATAAACAAACACAATGAAATATATTTTTTTCGTTATGTTCAGAATGATTTTGGCGAAATTATTGCATACACAAATTTTAACTTGTCTTATATGGCAAAGTGAGCGTTGCTATTTAAGCCAAAATCGCAAGTATTACCTAATCGGCACGACATTATATATATATATATATATATATATATATATATATATATATATATATATATTATATATTTGCGCAGAACAACGACTGTAAAATATTGAAATTCCAAGCGCTTTCGTGATTTCTCACATGTGAGAAGTCACGAAAGCGCTGGAATTTCATTGTTTTTCACAGATATATATATATATATATATATATATATATATATATATATATATATATATATATATATATATATATATATATTTATCGGCGTCCATTTCTGGTACAAATATCACCAACGCTTCAGGAAAGGACAAAGCTCGTCTCCTACCGGTGAAGGCACCACACTCAGGAGATTTCCTTCTAGCTGTTCCCAATTCCTCTCTGGGGACTCGACTCGACCCACAGGCCATTCGGATTGGTGTTGCTCTTCGCCTAGCCGCCCCCATACTCACCAAACATAGGTGTATTTGCGGCAGGGCTACGGTTGATCAATTCGGACTTCATGGTCTAGTGTGTCACACATCAGAAGGGAAGTATGCTAGACATGAGGAGGTCAATGACATCATAAAGAGAAGCCTCGCCACAGCCCGTTGCCCAGCTCAACGGGAACCCCAAGTGCAGAGGTCTGATGGAAGTCAAAAGCGTCCTGATGGAGCCACTATGCTACCCTGGAAGGATGGTAAGCAGATTGCTTGGGACTACACCCTACTTCTCCTGTTGTTGCCTTTGCAACATTGCACAGCTCCTGATGACGCACTGAGAAGTGTGAAAGTACTTGAGCTAAAGATTTCCACCCCCGTGACTTGTCTTGCATTGTTAGGATCGCCTGTCTGCGATTGTTTTGTATATATATATATATATATATATATATATATATATCAATAAATACTGTAGTAGTTTCGAACACATGTTGTACTGGCCCGATCATTGTGAGCGAGAACCACATGACGCCTTTACCCACAGGACCACACAATCCTACAAGAACCAAGCACACAGCACAGAGCTATGTGTTATAGCTCTGTGCTGGGTTATGTAGGATTGGGTGGTCCTGTGGGTAAAGGCGTCATGTGGTTCTCGCTCTCAATGACCGGCCAGTACATGGATTCGAACCCTGGCTAGCACAGTGTTGTTATTGATCAATACCACTCGTTCGTGCTTACAATAATTTATATATATATATATATATATATATATATATATATATATATATATATATATATATATATATATATATATATAATATGGATGTATAATATGAAGAGGATGGAAGAGCGATATGGTAAGAGTTACATGATTGACAATAATAAGTCTTGAAAGCTGTAAAATACTTTATGAGTGAAGCGTGGGACTTAAGAACGTAGAGAAAAATATTCCAGTCACAGTGGGTTTTAAGAGACGTGTGATATTACCATAGTGACTTGCAGTGTGTGTACCCATGATGGGTACACACACTACAATATTACATTCCGTCATTTGAAACAGAATTAGACAACTTTTATCTAATTATCAAAATTATACACCAAATGACCATTTCTCTGTGTAATTAATTCTAATGAGATGAGTCTTCCAAGTCTCAATTATACTGTTGAATATATATATATATATATATATATATATATATATATATATATATATATATATATATATATATATATATATATATATATATATAAAACATATGAAAAATAGAAATAATTATGTGACTACTCACATTATCAAGGAACTATATAGTTCCTTGATAATGATATCCGAAGCGCTTGGAATCTCTATTTTTCATAGTGATTGTTTTGATATTTTGATATCACCTGTTTACTGTGATCTTTTTGCATATATATATATATATATATATATTATATATATATATATATATATATATATATATATATATATATATATATATATATATATATATATATATATATATATATATATATATATATATATATATATATATATATATTAGTGTAAAGATTTATCGGATGTGAAAATTTAGATATCTGCGGATGTGTATGAGGATGTCTTGCTTATTTTGCGGATGAGGATGCATATGCGGTATTCTGTTTACAGTAAAATGCGGATGTAGGAAATTGTGTGGATGTTATGCGGATGCGGATATCCGATACATCTCTAATATATAGTAATAGCGAACAAGCGATACAAGAACATTCTGGTTCGAATGCTAGATAGAACGTTCTCCTGAACTAATCCACTTGGACTTCCTACTTATTTCTGCAACATTGCAAGCTCCTGATGGTGTGTTCATTGCAACACGAAAGGCCTAGAGCTATCATTCAACTCTCCCTGTGGTTGATTAATCACATAATCGTGAAATCACTTGAAATTTCTTTTTCGCTGTGGTCAAACTGCGAGAAAAATAAGTCGACCAAATCTCTTTTTTAAGGTCGTTCGTTCCGTTTAACCGAATTGTTTTAATAGGCACAAGACAAGACAAGTTGGTTGACGAGGATGACGAGGACGATAAAGAGGACGAGGACGAGGACGAGGACGAGGACGAGGACGAGGACCTGCCCGCATCTAACTACAAAATGTTTTATTTTATGCACTGTCATTCTTCTTCTCGTGAATTAATATTTTACACATACTTAGTAACTTTAGCTTTCAAGAAAATTTGCTTTAGCTTATACACCGAGATATGTTCTTTTCTCAGCGTATATACACCGAGAGTTGACTTTAATACCAACTTTAAAGATTAAAGTATTGTCTTGAAGTGAAATGGTTACGTGTAGTTTTAATAACGCTAATGTAGCAAACAGGTTTTAAACCCCATGAAGCAACCAGTCAACCAAACTCATCTAACTTCACCATAAATAATGCATTTATACCTTAGCTTTGCTTGTGGACTACAACACCGGCTTGTTGCTTGTGTACTACAACACCGGCTTGTTGCTTGTGGACTACAACACCGGCTTGTTGCTTGTGACTACAACACCGGCTTGTTGCTTGTGGACTACAACACCGGCTTGTTGCTTGTGTACTACAACACCGGCTTGTTGCTTGTGGACTACAACACCGGCTTGTTGCTTGTGGACTACAACACCGGCTTGTTGCTTGTGGACTACAACACCGGCTTGTTGCTTGTGACTACAACACCGGCTTGTTGTTGTGTCTACAACACCGGCTTGTTGCTTGTGCACTACAACACCGGCTTGTTGCTTGTGCACTACAACACCGGCTTGTTGCTTGTGTACTACAACACCGGCTTGTTGCTTGTGACTACAACACCGGCTTGTTGCTTGTGACTACAACACCGGCTTGTTGCTTGTGGACTACAACACCGGCTTGTTGCTTGTGACTACAACACCGGCTGTTGCTTGTAGCTACAACACCGGCTTGTTGCTTGTGTACTACAACCCGGCTTGTTGTGTGTACTACAACACCGGCTTGTTGCTAATTGTGGACTACAACATGGCTTGTTGTTTGTCTACAACACCGGCTTGTTGCTTGTGTACTACAACACCGGCTTGTTGCTTGTGGACTACAACACCGGCTTGTTGCTTGTGGACTACAACACCGGCTTGTTGCTTGTGTACTACAACACCGGCTTGTTGCTTGTGTACTACAACACCGGCTTGTTGCTTGTGCACTACAACACCGGCTTGTTGCTTGTGGACTACAACACCGGCTTGTTGCTTGTGCACTACAACACCGGCTTGTTGCTTGTGGACTACAACACCGGCTTGTTGCTTGTGGACTACAACACCTTCGAATGAGCTGTCCTCTGATAAAAGCTCATTGCCGAAATCCCTAAAGCTATTTTTATCCTGCCCCCTCCCCCGTGGATTATTACATGTTTATTTGCTCGGGTTTGCCACATTCATGCGATAATTAGAAAGGGAAAAAAGTGGTAGTTCGATTATATCCTTAAATAGACCTGGGGTCTCCTGGCACTCGTGCAGGATTATCATACTTCACTCTATCACCATCAGTCTTATTCATGATTGTGAACCTAAGGTAACACTGATATTACGTACCTACAATTTAAAGAGGATTCGCATTCCCACAGATCACTATGCCAACGACCAGGTTAAAAGAATAAGAACAAGTGAGAGATACTCGCTGCCACACAAGCGAAATTGTTCAATTATACTAATGAATGAGGCACAAGAGCAACAACTTTGTATCTTTAAAAACGTGTTAACTAGAGACTTTTTCAGTTCAATACAAGATTACATTATGGAAGGTGATCATTCCCCTCAGCCTTGATTGGTGTTCCATCAACTAAACCTTCATCAATCTGAAGCACAGCAGGAGGATGGACACCCGTACTATCTTTAACATTAGATGAACCAATGCTATTTCCAGGTTGTTTATTATTCTACAACTCTAGCTATACGAGTTCAAATTTGTGATTGTTTGGGATATTTAGTAATTCATTTAAGCTTCTGAATAATTCACTCAAATATTTTAAAACTTACTCGTAATAATAGGGAAGCCTGGTTACTATTGTCTCGTACACAGGATCGAGCCTCCACCAGTGTTTGGTCTCAGTGATCCCCATGGGCTTAACGCTTTGTATAAATATAATATTAGAATATCTGTAATACTATTAATAAAATATTCTCTGACATTTTTTCGTGGCAAAAAATACAAGAGGCCTTCCTAAAATCTGAGTCAGTTTTTTTTAAATATAATGGGGAGCACTGCCGCAGGCCTATTGGCCTATGCTAGGCATGTACTTGCCACATTCAGTCCTTCCCTATTAACAAGTGTAGAACTTTATGAAGCCAGTGTAAAACATCAGTGAGTTATTAAAACTTTACTCATACAATTATTATTATTATTATAATCAAATAGAAGCGCTAAACCACAGGGGTTATAAAGCGCTCATACAATTAGATATCTGTTATCATAGATATCTACCAGAGAATGCCAGGTCAACCTTCTAGCATCTAGCCCGTGACAAACTTGCTAGAACATGTCCCTCAACTTCTTCGAACAAGACCAATTATCTTCAGAATAGAACTTCTAATTAAATAAGGTTTTCTTAAAAGGGGTCACACTTGGGAGCACAAGTGGCAGTTACTGACACTTTCAGAACTTTAATGAACCGAAAATGATGTCTGAAGTTAACATGTTTATTAAAGCTGGTGCATAGTATAACTATTTCTATTACATCTGTACAGCACTTAAACAGAGCTTTTAGACACCTGACATTATATCTTATACATAATGTAACAGCAATAATAAACTGTACCAGTTGGCATATTATTGTATGATAATGTACTTAAAAGTATTAGAATAAGTGTGTGTGTGTGTGTGTGTGTGTGCGTGTGTGCGTGTGTGTGTGTGTGTGTGTGTGTACTCACCTATTTGTACTCACCTATTTGTGGTTGCAGGGGTCGAGTCATAGCTCCTGGCCCCGCCTCTTCACTGATTGCTACTAGGTCCTCTCTCTCCCTGCTCCATGAGCTTTATCAAACCTAGTCTTAAAACTATGTATGGTTCCTGCCTCCACTATGTCGCTTTCCAAGCTATTCCACTTCCTGACAACTCTATGACTGAAGAAATACTTCCTAACATCCCTTTGACTCATAGGAGTCTTCAACTTCCAATTGTGACCCCTTGTTTCTGTGTCCCCTCTCTGGAACATCTTGTCTCTGTCCACCTTATCTATTCCTCGCAGTATTTTATATGTCGTTATCATGTCTCCTAACCTCCTGTCCTCTAGTGTCGTCAGGCCATTTCCCTTAACCTTTCTTCGAGGACAATCCCATTAGCTTTGGACTAGACTTGTTCAAACTTTGCACTTTCTTAATTCTTGACGTGCTTGACCAGGGAGTTCCAAACTGGTGCTGCATACTCAGTATGGGCTGACGTATATGTTAAGAGTCTTTAATGATTCTTGCGAGTATTGGAACGCTATTCTTAGGTTTGCCAGCCGCCCGTATGCTGCAGCAGTTATCTGATTAATGATGTTTTCCTCAGGAGATGTGTTGGTATTTACTCACCGTCAAGATCTTTTTTTCTTTGAGTGAGGTGTGTGTGTGTGTGTGTGTGTGTGCGTGTGTGCGGCAGACTCAGCGTAAAATGTCTGACAAAAACCAAAACGTACCTAAATAACCTAGCTTATTAGAACAAAAAGGCAGTAAGCACAGCTTGCTTGAACAATGAAGTAACCATGTCGCGAAACAGCACTATGTACAAAGCAGCCATAAGAGAAGCGCAGCATCAGGCAAGGAAGAGGCAGACATAATGACGTAACTGCTGACAGTCATCATGTTCTCTATGAAAAGTCAAACAAATTCCAAATTATTGAATCTTGAGTTCAGCAACTTCCAAACCTGACTGTGACAGTGTATAGATGTCAATTTGGGCAAGTTAGATCAAGAGTAACACTCGCAACCTGAATTATAATGAGTGTCCCAGGGTACACCACCAGAAAAATCTAACAAAAAATCACTAATTCTAAACACGTTTCTATGGACAGAGTTCCATAGAAAAAAAAAGGCATGACTCGGACCACCAGCGAGATCATCATACTCTGCCCCAAAACTGATTCTACATTACGAGAGCAGAGGAGAATGAGAGTTCTGCCATACAGAGAGAGAGGAGAGATGTTACCTTGGTGACATCCAGCCAGAAACAGAGAACAATCCAGCAGCTGGAGGTCTGAGGTCAGGATGCTCACGTACCAGGATGGATCACAATTGGCGAACTAACGACCAATCATGTTGCTGATCAGGACAACCAATGAAAACCTCGAATCTGTCAGCACTGAGAGTGTAGTGTGTTATGCAACCTATAAATGTAGCTTTAACATATAAGACTATACTTTAAAGTATAATATTTTCGTTTTAGCTGCTAACAAAAATAACATTTGCGATATAATATTAAATAATATGTATATATATAATATATCAGTGTGTCTAATGAGAAGGCACAATATGTTGTCTCAAACGTACATAAGGAATCACATGCACAGTTGAATAATGCCTTGAACTGTGCATTTGTGCCTTGATTACCTGCTGTCAATATCACCTTACTTGTCCTGAAGGCACTTCTCTCATACTTTTACATTTTGTGTTTTTTTTCCCTGACACAGGTGAGCTTTATAGCGCGCGCGCGCGTGTATGTATGTATGTATGTATGTGTATGTATGTATGTATGTGTGTGTGTGTGTGTGTGTGTGTGTGTGTGTGTGTGTGTGTGTGTGTGTGTGTGTGACTTGTGTTGTTGTTGACCGCTGGTGGCACGAAATTCTATAACCCATAAAGTGTCCATAACTTGCTTCAATGCTCCTCGTATTGGTATATATGTTATGATGATGCCTTTCCCTTGCTCGTAGCGGAGGCAAACACACCAACAATATATTCAAGTGTCGAGTATCCCACAGACAAATATCCCGAGAAAAAGGAGGCAGGAGAAAATATTGTAGTATATATCTTGAGGGAAAACAAGTATAGTTCGTCGTGACAATGATTATATTACTTCCATAATCTTGCAATGATTTGCAGTATATAATTTGAGGTTGTTTTAGATTTGTGTATTTGATTTTCTCGATTACCTTTTATTAAAGTCAAAATTTAATATACAACTTTGGAAATATAAATTATAATTCGCCAGTCAAGTCAATTTTTTTCATAACCTCTGTATGAGGTATCGTAGTGTTTATATTTTCTTAAGTGTCAGAACACTTTGTCCTGCATAAAGTGTCACTGTTTTGTTATTCTATATGATGCATCACACTGTTATATGCTCTATATAATATGTCAATGTTTTTGTGTTCAGTTTCAGGACACTATATATACTATATATTTTACATGAATTATCAGGATTAAACTTATGACGACGTTAAGGTCCGTCCTTGATCCTTGTCAAGTCACAAATGTGCGAGAAACACAGAAAACCAGAGGAACTTGTCCTGCTCCTCCTGCCCTCTCCAGTGCCACCATGAAACCAACAGGTCTCATTCTGACAGACTTCAAGAGCACAAGAGAAGTGCTCGCCTTGTCAATGCTAAGAATGGCCTTGTACGTCATGTTAAGATCACAATCGTCCTAATAACTGATCCTCTGCTAATTTTGTCTACCCTTCTATCCTTCACAGCTGTCTTGTCAAATCAGGTCTTATACATAACATTCCTAACTTGAATCTTAGTCTTGGTTTTGTTCCTGTAGATGCTTGCCTTTCTCAATACATTATCAAACGCTCTAATCTTCAGGACACTCGTGATTTGATCTGGAATTTGCTTCCTTCTCTCCGTTCCTCTTGACCTGTCTCCCCTGTCTTCTGCCTTTGCTCTTTCCTCCTCTTTTTCATTTGCTGTCTTAGGTCAGTTGAACTACAGCAGTGTTTCTCTGTCCTCTTGGTGACAGCTGTTAGTTGTGAGTCAGTGTGATCTCCGCAGATATGAGGTGCAAATTTACTTTCGTTACTCTGTTACTAATGGTACCCAGCTGCTGCTGTCGCCGCCACAGCCGCCGCCGCCGCTTCCACCACTAATTTATTTTTAGTCTTCCCTCCTCCAGTCCTATCTCCTGGCAGTCTCTGCTCCTTCTCGCCCAGTTATAACTTGATAATGACCCGGGACAGACCGAAACAACGTTAAACGTTTCCTCTCCCCAGTGAGGTTTTTTTTGTTGCAGCTACAGTATTATTATTGCATAAAGTGAGGCTATTCATGTATTCTACATGATACAACTGACTGTTTACATTCTCTGTGACATGTCAGATCTTCACAGTCTGTTGGCAGGTGAAATTCTTGTTCTGTAAACAGACTAAAAGCTGTGTACTGAATCTGCATACAGTAACAGGGCGCCCTCGGTTAATTAGCTGAAGAATGTTTGGACAACATTAATATATACAGAACTCGAGGCATCACTCTACCTTGCTTCAAAGTTAGGGGGGAAAATTGAATTTGCATAACAACTCAGGGAGATACTGTCAACCGGCTGGACTAATTCAGTTGCTCTCGCTGCTAGCATCTTCCTTTGTATTGTGATCCTGGTTTACATAATTCGAGTTTAGAACATCAACGACGTGCGATTTTTTAAATCGCTGAAACACCTCTTTGCTGGTGCGTGCACGCGCACGCGCATTCAAATTAGAAGCCGAAAATTTGCCTGGATAAATTTAGCAATGAATGTGAGGAGGCTGGAGTTAGTGTAGGGAAACAGGTTACCAGCAGTGAGGAGCAGACTGACAGCCGGGGCAAGTGAGTAGATGTTTCCGGTAAACGAAGAAACATCTGTTTAATATATATATATATATATATATATATATATATATATATATATATATAAATCTCACTTATTTAAAGCAATACTAAAAAAAATTGAAATGATCTGTGGCATATAAGAATTTGACTAAAAATAATTAGGTTAGGTTTGGTTATTTTAATTTGACATCACTGCCAATTAAAAAAATGTATATCAACCTGTAAAAAAAATGTTTGGAGAAAAGTATAATAAAAAGTGTTGATCCGTCGGCTCATGTCCTGGGTAGTGAGAGTAATGTAAAAATATGTAAATTTATAGTTAAGAGAGATGACAAAAGGAATAAACATAAAAAATTTTTTTTTGAAATAACAGATTTTTAACACTGAAATTACATTAATTTATATATCACCTCGTTTATTACTTTCTGAAACAAATCTACGCAGTGTCCTTAGATAATTATGTTCAACGTATGAAAAAAAATAGGAATACATTAGTTACTGCTGTGACCCAACCGGGTTTAGTGCATTTTTGTCCGTATAATAATAAACACACATAAATTCATTAAATTCCCGGCGATATATTAAGAACATGTGGCAAACTCGTGCGGGTTATAAAGAACACTGGCGACGATTAGCACAGATAACGAGAGTTATGAAACGAGAGAGGTGGGTGAGAAGGAAGCAAAGAAGTGGGCGGATTACTGAAGGTATTTATAATGTGAGCCATTAGGGTCTGAGGCAGGTGTTGCATGATACATGAGCCGCTGCCGATCTCAGGTGAGGTGGCACGCGGAATGAATCAGCTTGGTAAGGAGGGCGTTACTTCCTGGTGCATACATTAGTGAGACAGAGGGAGGCGCAGTGACTGCAAAGCCTCGACGAAGAGACAAGAAGGTGTCCTGGATACTCAGCTGCTTGTATACTCTCATTATATGGTGTGATTTGCAAACCAGCTTAAGTCCTAAGTCCTTATGTGACTCACCCTCGATAAGAAACGGTGTATTTTGACGAATAAAATCTCACCACCTGAAGGATGGTTTCTGGGGTCAACGCCCCCGCGGCCTGGTCCCAGACCATGCCTCCTGGTGCATTGAGGACTGATCAATCAGGGTGTTGCTGCTGGCCACACGCATTCCAACGTTCGAATCACAACCTGGTTTCTCAGGAACTCATCTGAGGAACTTGTCAAGTTCTCTTGAAGACAGACAGACAGAGGCTCGTTGGTAATTCCCCAAGTGTTCTGTAAGGAAATTCCACAGCATCGCTCGTGTCACCACACTGCATTTGTATATATGAAATACTGTGTTTGCAAGAACGAAGAGACTTAGTGCACCACACCTGTAACATACCTGTGACCGGTTTCGAGAATATATCATCGCAACCCGTATAGGAAGGCAAAACCATTCTGCCACTAGACTCCTATCCGTTTCCATTACCCAAGAGGATCTTTTACACTAGTCCACAACCAACAGTCTGGTTAAATGACAACTAACAGCAAAGCCTGGACTCAGGCCGGACTCAGTAGAAAAAATTTCAAAGTCAATACAGATAAGTATATCATATGCATTATGTGAGCGTTCTTAAGGAGCTATGTTTGCAACACGACCTGCAGAAATATTAATCAGTTATTGACTTATCATTAATGGTAAGTTATCTAGGCTTCATAAATTAGTTTTTTTTAGTTTTTCCATAAATAACCCACACATTGATGACGTGTCGCCCCATCCTGGACTTAATAATGGCCCAGGACGGACCATTATAAAGTCCAGAGTGTATTTGTCAATCATTCTAGCCACGGACTTGTGACTTTTACTTTTCTAGCCTCTCATAGTAAAGTTAAATTTCGGTTCTGGGTTGATGTGAGAAACAGTCAGAGGAGCCTCTTTGTACACATACAATATACATCTTTAAAAATGTTATCTTACCGAGAAACATACTACCAAACCCAAGACACGTTACCGGTCGAGGAAGAGAGAAAAAGAGCGAGCCTTCAGAGAAGAATAGTTCCAGCAAAATTACTGAATAGCGTCTTTTTTTTTTTTTAGTGGAAAGGTAAGAAGCGTAGGGCTGCCATTGTTGACTTGATATACAGGAACAATAGTGCCTAGTTGGCACAGCCGCGGCACTGCTCTGTTGCTTCTTAAAGGTGACACTTCAACTCTGGCCAGTCTCATTACAGAGCTGCTACGGTAATTGTGTGGAAGGGGGAAGGGACGCGAACGTTGATACGATCATTGTGTGAGAGTGACCACCTCCGCTACGATCACTGTGATCACCTGTGCTACGATCACTGTGACCACCTGTGCTACGATCACTGTGACCACCTGTGCTACGATCACTGTGACCACCTGTGCTACGATCACTGTGACCACCTGTGCTACGATCACTGTGACCACCTGTGCTACGATCACTGTGACCACCTGTGCTACGATCACTGTGACCACCTGTGCTACGATCACTGTGACCACCTGTGCTACGATCACTGTGACCACCTGTGCTACGATCACTGTGACCACCTCTGCTACGATCACTGTGACCACCTGTGCTACGATCACTGTAACCACCTGTGCTACGATCACTGTGACCACCTGTGCTACGATCACTGTGACCACCTGTGCTACGATCACTGTGACCACCTGTGCCACGATCACTGTGACCACCTGTGCTACGATCACTGTGACCACCTGTGCTACGATCACTGTGACCACCTGTGCTACGATCACTGTGTAACCAACATTGCTGATGCAGATGATTATTATTACCATACTTATGACACAGTATTAGGTGACATTATTGAGATACTTTATAGAAGGTCCCTGATTATGCAAAGCATTTCTGACATCCTAATAACTAAAGGATGACTAATTTGGCTTACAAGAAAGCTAAAGTTACCAATTTTCGACATTAACATTTTAGCTTATGATTATGATATCTTTGGATTTGTTTTGCTACAGCCTTAGTAGTGGTTATTAAATACTACATTCAGATATAAACATAACAAATGTTAATCTATGCTTCAGTATTAGTGCACAGGACACAGTAGAATGCGTAACATTTCGGGCAAAGCTTAGTTGTTGACAGTGTGTGACCAAGACTGTTACGATGACTGGCCAACGTTGTCTTCCACCGTGAGAACTATACCACGTCTTGGTCTTGGTGTAGAAAACAGAAATAGGTCCGAGGTGGTCTTGTATAGTCAATCTTCAGTGACCTCTGCGAGTGGAAATGGCAGCACACTAAACCTTAGGTATTATGTTTGAATAACCAGTTCTATTTTGAGCTACGGTGCTGATGTCACTTTGATCTTGGGTGTTAGGGTCATGCCGCAAGTCTCCAGAGACTGACTGACCTACCTGCCTGCCTGCCTGCCTGCTCATGGTTTCGTCCCTCTCCAGAGCCAGACTTCCTGGCATATTTAATTTAAAAGTAAATTGTGACCCTCTACAGCGTAAGTTTAGCGAACGACTCTTGCTTTATGTAGATAGCTCCTGTTACTCGTAATTGTGGTCTCGCCTTTGTGATCGCTCTAGAAAAAGAACTTGGGAGTCTTGAGCGTTTGAGAGAGATGGTTCAAAAGTCAAACTAGTTTCAAATATACTGTCTTAAGTGATATATGTGTTGAAGTATTTTCTGGTGTGGAGTGGAACTTACACTCATACTGAAGTAACGCCACATCTGCCAGACAGGTCAACATCTTCCGATAAACTACTGTCTAGTAATTCTAGATGTTTTGGAGAAGTTGCTAAACCTAGCTAGGGTAAGACCAGTTGGTGGTGCCACCTGGCCACCACTACCAGCTGCTGGTGTCACCTGGTGGTACCTGGCCGCCACCACTACCAGCTGACAGTGTCACCCGTGAAAGCAATAGCTCAGACCCGCTGTGCATCGGCTATTAAATAAATTACTAATTAAACTAATTGTCAATATTTCAGGTGAAAATATACGTGAAGTTGCTAGTACATAACTCATGGTGAGCAACGGACCTGCTGGGCCAATCAGTTGAGACGGTAAGAGGTAGTGCCAGTTGGGTCGAAACTCCGCCACTCGATAGTGACGAATCACGACTGAAAAGCACTTTAAGACAGGGCCTGGCAGTTGTTGTTATTGCTTTTTAAAGCTGCGACGGCTCATTAAGTACGAGCCTTGCTTCCAGAAGCGTGGTGGTAAAACGTTAGCCTAATGCTTACACACTACGCTGAACCCTGCTCATGACATGGAGAAAGGAGTACGTAGCACTTAGGAATATGGATACAAATGTCCGAGTCGAAACCAGAATTGTTCAGAAGAATGAAATTTTATGACATCGAAATCCTTGTAGGCCTCACAACGGTCTGCGGAATGGGCTCGATACGGTGCAAGCCGTCAGTGGCCCTATAAACCCTTAATAAGTAGTAGTAGTAGTAGTAGTAATAGCAGTCTTCGGAATGTGTGTGTGTATTGGTCCGGCCACCGCAGAGGTTTCTTAAGACGATGAGCCAAAGATTGTAAATTCGGAGTCAAGCTGCGATAACTATGCTTGTAAATGTTCAACACGCGAGCAGCGGCCCGCCACTCAAATTATGAATAAACCAAGTGAACCGCAGTCGTAATTTGGAGTCGCTGAATGAAGTGAAGAAATCATGGCGTGATGAGTCTCAGCGATAACAATGATGACACTTGTTCACCACAACTCCCCACCGTGTAGTGTAGGAGCAGCACTGAGTGGTGTGAAGGACACCGTGGTTTAAGGTGGTGTAAGGGTGATACAAGGAGTGGATACAAGGTAAAGATGACACAGAGTGGTATAGGGGGTGACACAGGGTATAAAACAAACTTAAATCAATCAGAACAGATGACGAACATGAAGGAACAGAGAAGTGATAATGTCAAATGACACTTTCAAGTATCACAACAATGTTACTTTCACAGCCGTAAGGAAAATGATAAGCTGGATAACTAGAACTTTCAAAACAAGAGATGCCAAGTCAATGATGAATCTCTTTAAATCATTTGTTCTCTCCAGGCTGGAATATTGTTTTATACTAACAGCCCCTTTTAAGGCAGGAAAAATTGCAAAGATGGAGAATGTACGAAGAACTTCTACTGTTATAAATTACGCACCTAAATTTCTGGGACTCCTTGAAGTCCACTGAACTAAACTCTACCAATGGAAAATTCTGTAGATATATGTCCCAAATATGTACACAGAAATCACTCTACCAGAGCAAGAGGCTCGGCAAATGAGGCACATCTGCATATATGGGAGAAAGTGCTGATATCAACACACCAGATAAGGAAGGGGAAGCGTCGCTTTGAAAACAAATGCAGGTACTTCCATCCAGAGATGTGCAAAGCCTCGATGCAGCTCGGAGAATTTTATGATCTTAGCGACTCAGACTACCATACGAATGGAACGCGGCGCTACACAGAAAACAGGGGATTGAAAAATGAACAGCATTCTTTTTTTAGAGGAAAAAATAAAACACTCAGACCTCCCAAAAAAAAGAACAAACGAGGAAGTACTACAGGTGAGACACAGGTGGACAACAGTGGGACAAACCAGGTCAGTCATACACTCAACAGGGTCGAATGTACAACACAGAAATGCACTATCAGTACTGGAGAGAGCAGAGGGTGTGTACACGAAGTAGTACATCACCAGTGGTACTAACAGAACACACACTAAACCAATACATCTCAAAGGGTAAATCCTGCTTCCTTTTTTTGCATACATTCAGGGTTTAAAATCAAATAAAAATAACATAGTGGGCTTCTCACAGAAATGAATGCCACGATCGGAGAATTTACAGAAACACACATGGGATGTTTTCGACGGTGAGACAACGATTAAAAAAAAAACTATAACACATGTAGATGTGACAAGAGTTAATAGGTCACAGGGAGGAGTAGGACTGTATGTGAAAGATACCTTTTGTTGAATACAATTACTGAATTTATCGGATGATACAGTAGAAATTCTTGATATTAAAGTAGAAAATAGAAATCTGGTAATTATCCTGGAATATAAAGCACCGTCAGCAACGGCCGAAGAATCCACAGATCAGATAAGGAAGATACATAGCAGTCTTGAAAGGCTGGAAAATCCCACACCAGATATTATTTTCCTTGGAGATTTCAACCTCCTAAATGTAACGTGGAACATACTTTATTACAACATTATACCAGAAATAAAGAACAAAGAGGCACAATACCGCCTAGAACAATGCACAAATAACCCGCACATAGGACTATGTTTCGGTCTGACTTGGACAAAACCAGACCGAAACGCCGTCAAAAGTTTCTCTCTTCTATGTGCGAGTTATTTGTGTATTATACCAGAAATATTTCCTGGAAGCTCTCTGGTTCAACAACTACATACGAGGAAACTAATGAGGCTTTGTGAAAAGTTTGCATTGAACCAACTGATTACTGATCCCATTAGAAATGAAAATACACCGGATTTGATCCTCAGAAACAACGAGTAACTAATCAGAGATATAATCACAATATGATTATATCTCTGGGACTCAGACCACAACATCATAGAAGTACGAAGGAGTACAAACTCCATCAATAATATAAGAGACAGGATGTTCAGTAAATTCAACTTCAACAACCACATAATTGACTGGGACAAAATAAACCAAGAACTATCAGAAGTATACAAAGTTTGTATTAAATCTGTACCATAGAGGAAACCTACAAGAAAATCTGATACAGAAAGAGAGCATCTGAGATGGTACAAAAGAAGAAAAAAGGTTACCGAATTGCTTAAAAAAATGTGAATATGTCACAACGAAGGCAAGATAAGTCTCAGCCGACAAATCACCGATTTAGAGCAAAATCTTAAGCCGTCGTACCAAACAGAAGAAGCAGAAAGGGAACAAAAAGCCATCCAGGATATTGCCAGAAACCCAAAATATTTCTATTAATACGAGAAGGTTCATACACTGATGAACAGGAAATGAGCAAAATTCTAAAAGGCCAATATGAGTCGATGTTCAGCAACCCACTAAATGACAGCAGATTACTGAAGAATGCAGAAACCTTTTTTTTATTCCATCTGAGGGTCGTGCAAACCAATTAACTGACAATAGTCCTAATCCCATAGAATTCGAAAAAGAAATTCAGAACATGCCCGATCACTCAGCACCTGGACCAGAGTCATGGAATTCCCTATTTATAAAATAGTGCAAAATACCGCTAGCGCGAGCCCTCAGTATTCTCTGGAGAAATATCAGAGGCCTTAAAGAGTGCAGACATAGTTCCTTTACATAAGGAAGATAGTAGAGCGCTAGCCAAAAATTACAGACCAGTACTGGAGCGGAGATATACATGTATATATTCTTGTGAAGTACTTGAGGGCCTTGTCCCAAATCTGCACACTGCCATAACATAATGGTGCAAGAGATATGGAAGGAAATGCAAAATAAACCCAGTGAAAAACAGGAGCGCCGTGGGCGCAATAAGAGAACGTCGTATGAACATCCGTGGTCCCAGACTATTCCACATTGCTGAGACAAGTGTAAAAGTCTGCAAGAGGAAACTGGACAATTATCTTCACTAGGTGCTAGATCAACCAGGCTGTGATGGACATATGAGTCAGAGGATCACTAACTGCAAGAGCCTGGTTGACCAGACAAGCACCAGACGAGCCTGGCTCAAGAGCGGGCTCTGAGAATAGAAAAACTCTCGGAACTCATCAAAGGTAAGGTATATATATCTCTCAGGATGACTAATTTCTCACATGCGGGAAAGTAAATTTGAAAATATACTGTCATCACGGCAGAGAGAAAATGAAACATTTTATCCCTGCAACTAAGTGCATGTACAAACATCGAATCTAAGTTCATTGTTGCAATAACTCGGCGGAAACCAGCCTCGACACCAACTTGGAGGGGTGATGGAGAGGGTGGTGGAAGGGTGATGGAGAGGGTGGTGGAGGGGTGATGGAAGGTGGGAAGCATCAAGGGGGCAGCGGTAACACCAACATATCTGTCCTTAACGAAGCCTCGTTAAGCCAGAGCCACCATCCCCTCTCCAGCCCCTATCCAGCCCCTTCCCAGCCTTCCCCAGCCCACCCCTTGGTCCTCCTCAATAATCCCTCACCATCTCGTTGTCACGTCAGCATCCCTCGTCCGCGAATTACCTCTCCTTGATAATTGCGGCTGCTGAAGGTGGAGAGACGAGAGGTGGAGAGAGAGAGAGAGAGAGAGAGAAAGAGAAAGAGAGAGAGAGAGAGAGAGAGAGAGAGAGAGAGAGAGAGAGAGAGAGAGAGAGAGAAGATGAGAAGGACAGAAACAGGAAGGATAAGAGGGAGAGAAAGGAAGAGGAAGAGACAGTAACAAAGTAGGCACCTCACTAACGTGGGTAATTCTCTTATACATGCAGGTAATTAATATCAAGGTTTAAAGCCATTTATGCCTCATTAAGGAAGAGATGTTTACAATGTTAAATGGATGTAAGATGGAATCATCCAGGAAGAGTTGACCAGCAATAAATAAAGATGGGACAGCAGAATGTGCCATTATCATGCTTAGGTGTCCTCAGAACACACGATTTAACGAATAGGCTGTCATGATTACACGTCAGCGTGTAAGCTGTGCTCAGATGCACTATAACTGACATAAATGTGTTGGGTTTCAAGGTTTTATTTGTCACCATTCGCAACCCATCGTTGCCCTCGGAGGCAGTGATTTCCGTGAGGAGATTTGGAACCGGTCCCTCCAGAATTGTCCAGGTTTCGTGGCTCATGGGTTTACACAGCCATCACAACGTGACTGATCAATCACTATGAATACACACAAGTTCAAGTTCCTAATAAGTCATGTGGTGATGGGATCCACACCGCCCATGATAAAAGTCAGGTGATTTAGGACACTGAAAAAACATTTCGCCCCGAGTGTTTTCTTCATTTATAATACGGAGAACTAGATCAACCAGGGTATATAGTACAAGAGGACAGGTGAACATAGATTAACACGGGAGTAATATTAGAGGCAACATATTGGGATAATCTTCATAAATAGGCTGAATGAGTTTGATTATCTGTGTTGCTAAGATGTAGAGATATAATACTGAGAGGTATGGTTATCGTAACACAATATGCACAATAACCTTTATATTACGATCATAATAAACGAGTTACCTGAACAAACACCTGAACACTCACTTTGGAAGACGCCAAACTTATTAGAGACCAATCCCGACGACGGTGCCTGGAATCGGATATCAGCACAACAGACACCACTGTACAGAACAAGGGCACCTTCAGCCTTGGCACACATTATTTTCAATTGCAAATACCTGACTCTTAATCCAACGACAAATGAAACTTAAATCATTGGCATTATCTAACTCTCTGGAGGAGAGGGAGAGAGAGAGAGAGAGGGAGAGAGAGGAGAGAGAGAGAGAGAGAGGGAGAGAGAGGGGGAGAGAGAGTATATGTATGTATGTATGAATGTATGCATGCTTGTGTAAACTCAAGGTAAAGTCGTAATGAATACACAGAAGAATGGACGAGGACTCGAACCGTAAACCCTATATGTAAAATGATATCCTCAACTTAAAATGATAAGTTCAACCTAACCAAGTGATAACTGCCTTCAGGTCAGCCGTTCTCTCTAGGTTGCAAGTCCCTAGAACTGTACTCCTTGGAACGTAGGCGAGAAAGATGCATCATAATCTACACCTGAAAGATACTGGTACCAAACCTGCTCACCGAAATTACTACTTATAAACACAAGAGGCTTGGCAGACGGTACATGATACCTCCAATGAAAAGTAGGGGAGCGATGAGTACACAGAGAGAACATATTAAGTGTTAAGGGACCACGACTCCTCAACGCCCCTCCTTTCATGCATAATAGGGATTACCAACAAACACCTAGCTGTTTTCAAGACGACACTCGACAGATTTTTCAAAAAAATTCCTGATCAACCAGGTTGTAGTGCGTATGTTGGAATGTGGACGGCGGGTAGTAACAGCTTGATCGACCAGCCCAACAAATAGGAGGCCTGGTCTGGGACCGGGTCGAGGGGGCAGTGACCTCCACAGGCGGCTCAGGTAAAACCTAGGTTAAGTAAAATTCGTCAGGAAACAGGACAAATGCTTCCAGACTTGGACTTCTTGGTCATATGACCGAGACCTTCCGCTGGTTTACCGACTCTCCCATTTAAAAATTAAAGATACCATCACATGATATTGTCCAGAGCGAAATGTTGTCCCAGTAAGAGCTTGATTTTTTTTTTGTCTTTGTACCCATGTGTGCAGCAAGCCTAACCACGCCATCAACAACGAGGTCTGGTCCAAGACCAACTCAACGAGGCCTGGTCCAAGACCAACTCAACGAGGCCTGGTCTAAGACCAACTCAACGAGGCCTGGTCCAAGACCAACTCAACGAGGCCTGGTCTAAGACCAACTCAACGAGGCCTGGTCCAAGACCAACTCAACGAGGCCTGGTCTAAGACCAACTCAACGAGGCCTGGTCCAAGACCAACTCAACGAGGCCTGGTCCAAGACCAACTCAACGAGGCCTGGTCCAAGATCAACTCAACGAGGCCTGGTCCAAGACCAACTCAACGAGGCCTGGTCTAAGACCAACTCAACGAGGCCTGGTCCAAGACCAACTCAACGAGGCCTGGTCCAAGACCAACTCAACGAGGCCTGGTCCAAGACCAACTCAACGAGGCGTGGTCCAAGACCAATTCAACGAGGCCTGGTCCAAGACCAACTCAACGAGGCCTAGTCCAAGACCAACTCAACGAGGCCTGGTCCAAGACCAACTCAACGAGGCCTGTTCCAAGACCAACTCAACGAGGCCTGGTCCAAGACCAACTCAACGAGGCCTAGTCCAAGACCAACTCAACGAGGCCTGGTCCAAGACCAACTCAACGAGACCTGGTCCAAGACCAACTCAACGAGACCTGGTCCAAGACCAACTCAGCAGGAATGAAACCTCTGGAAATTCAGCAGCTATTAAACCCATTGTCAAATACACAGACGATATCCGCACTGCCGTGTTGAAGTCTCCCAGCTCATTACCGTACATACGAAGCCCATCCTGGTTAATTAAACGTGACAGGGAAAACACAGTTAGCTTTTGTTCTGACATTGCAATTCCCACCGAGGACAAGGCAACAGCACACTGCCAGTGTGCATATATATATGAATAAATTCTAAACTCATCACCCTCAAACAAATTCCATGTTTAAGCTTATTAAGAACATTGATATACGATGCACATTGAGGCCGTCCTGTAAATTTTTTTTATTTCGTTTCGAATTAATATTCCATTAAAAAAAATCTGGAATTCCTTCAAAGAATTACACTTCAGCAATGTAATTTTCCCCCAGACTGGCAATTTCTGAAGAAAATTCCCCATTATTTACTCAGGCGAAGATATTAATTATAAGTCCGTTGGGACTGGCAAGTAGTAATTATCTGGCCGTAAAATCAATCAAGTAAAAGTGGGGCATGAGGCCATGGAGGTACGTGGGGTAGCTGTGAGGCCATGGAGGTACGTGGGGTAGCTGTGAGGCCATGGAGGTACGTGGGGTAGCTGTGAGGCCATGGAGGTACGTGGGAAAACTGTGAGGCCATGGAGGTACGTGGGGTAGCAGGGAGGCCATGGAGGTACGTGGGGTAGCTGTGAGGCCATGGAGGTACGTGGGGTAGCTGTGAGGCCATGGAGGTACGTGGGGTAGCTGTGAGGCCATGGAGGTACGTGGGGTAGCTGTGAGGCCATGGAGGTACGTGGGGTAGCTGTGAGGCCATGGAGGTACGTGGGGTAGCTGTGAGGCCATGGAGGTACGTGGGGTAGCTGTGAGGCCATGGAGGTACGTGGGGTAGCTGTGAGGCCATGGAGGTACGTGGGGTAGCTGTGAGGCCATGGAGGTACGTGGGGTAGCTGGGAGGCCATGGAGGTACGTGGGTAGCTGTGAGGCCATGGAGGTACGTGGGTAGCTGTGAGGCCATGGAGGTACGTGGGAAACTGTGAGGCCATGGAGGTACGTGGGGTAGCAGGGAGGCCATGGAGGTACGTGGGGTAGCAGGGAGGCCATGGAGGTACGTGGGGTAGCAGGGAGGCCATGGAGGTACGTGGGGTAGCAGGGAGGCCATGGAGGTACGTGGGGTAGCTGGGAGGCCATGGAGGTACGTGGGGTAGCAGGGAGGCCATGGAGGTACGTGGGGTAGCTGGGAGGCCATGGAGGTACGTGGGGTAGCAGGGAGGCCATGGAGGTACGTGGGGTAGCAGGGAGGCCATGGAGGTACGTGGGTAGCAGGGAGGCCATGGAGGTACGTGGGGTAGCTGGGAGGCCATGGAGGTACGTGGGGTAGCAGGGAGGCCATGGAGGTACGTGGGGTAGCAGGGAGGCCATGGAGGTACGTGGGGTAGCTAGGAGGCCATGGAGGTACGTGGGGTAGCTGGGAGGCCATGGAGGTACGTGGGGTAGCTGGGAGGCCAACTCCTGAATGGAGGAAGACTTCAGTAGCGCCAACCTGAGCGGGAAGACTTCAGTAGCGTCAACCTGAGCTGGAAGACTTCAGTAGCGTCAACCTGAACTGGAAGACTTCAGTAGCGTCAACCTAAGCTGGAAGACTTCAGTAGCGCCAACCTGAGCTGGAAGACTTCAGTAGCGTCAACCTGAACTGGAAGACTTCAGTAGCGTCAACCTGAACTGGAAGACTTCAGTAGCGCCAACCTGACCTGGAAAACTTCAGTAGCGTCAACCTAAGCTGGAAGACTTCAGTAGCGTCAACCTGAGCTGGAAGACTTCAGTAGCGTCTACCTGAGCTGGAAGACTTCAGTAGCGTCAACCTGAGCTGGAAGACTTCAGTAGCGTCAACCTGAGCTGGAAGACTTCAGTAGCGTCAACCTGAGCTGGAAGACTTCAGTAGCGTCAACCTGAGCTGGAAGACTTCAGTAGCGTCAACCTAAGCTGGAAGACTTCAGTAGCGTCAACCTGAGCTGGAAGACTTCAGTAGCGTCAACCTGAGCTGGAAGACTTCAGTAGCGTCTACAAGAGCTGGAAGACTTCAGTAGCGTCAACCTGAACTGGAAGACTTCAGTAGCGTCAACCTGAGCTGGAAGACTTCAGTAGCGTCTACCTGAGCTGGAAGACTTCAGTAGCGTCAACCTGAACTGGAAGACTTCAGTAGCGTCAACCTGAGCTGGAAGACTTCAGTAGCGTCAACCTGAGCTGGAAGACTTCAGTAGCGTCAACCTGAGCTGGAAGACTTCAGTAGCGCCAACCTGAGCTGGAAAACTTCAGTAGCGTCAACCTGAGCCTGAAGACTTCAGTAGCGTCAACCTGAGCTGGAAGACTTCAGTAGCGTCTACCTGAACTGGAAGACTTCAGTAGCGCCAACCTGAGCTGGAAGACTTCAGTAGCGTCAACCTGAGCTGGAAGACTTCAGTAGCGTCAACCTGAGCTGGAAGACTTCAGTAGCGTCAACCTGAGCTGGAAGACTTCAGTAGCGTCTACCTGAGCTGGAAGACTTCAGTAGCGTCAACCTGAGCTGGAAGACTTCAGTAGCGTCAACCTGAGCTGGAAGACTTCAGTAGCGTCAACCTGAGCTGGAAGACTTCAGTAGCGTCAACCTGAGCTGGAAGACTTCAGTAGCGCCAACCTGAGCTGGAAAACTTCAGTAGCGTCAACCTGAGCCTGAAGACTTCAGTAGCGTCAACCTGAGCTGGAAGACTTCAGTAGCGTCTACCTGAGCTGGAAGACTTCAGTAGCGTCAACCTGAGCTGGAAGACTTCAGTAGCGTCAACCTGAGCTGGAAGACTTCAGTAGCGTCAACCTGAGCTGGAAGACTTCAGTAGCGTCAACCTGAGCTGGAAGACTTCAGTAGCGTCAACCTGAGCTGGAAGACTTCAGTAGCGTCAGTCAATTATTCCATTAAAGGTTCATCAGCTACTTCAGCTTCAAAGGTTTTCTTCCAGCAGAGCTGGAATTTCTATCACATGGGAATTACCATCTCTCAGGACAGACTATCCCATACTCAGGAGAAATGGAATTTGTATGAAGATGTCTCCATTACAGAGCGGGGCAATAAAAATTATATATAGGAGAGAGAGGGGATTAGAGTGGAGGGGAAGCAGGCGGTTGTGGGAGGGAAGAGGAAGGAAGAGGGGAATCCAGAGGAGAAAGAAGACAGTAAACATATGATTCCCTTTTTCAACACATCGCATTCCCCTGGGCGTGCATCGTTTACCTTGCTGATGGCTTTGCACTCTCCTCTTAACCTCTCTCTTTCTCTCCCTCTCCCTCCCTAGGAAGCACCCTGCCTCTTTCCTGGTACCCTGAGACACTCATCCACACCCTTCTCCCTTCAGCACCCTGCGCTCCACACCTCCCTCAAATATCTCACACTAATCCAGTTTCTTGTGCAGGTGTTGGCCGCCTCAGAGGGAAGCAGGTGCTGCCTTGTCGCTCTAATGGACACTTTTTTCACATTTACTGAATCACCACACCCGAGGAAAAATCTCACATAGTCTTTTATATATCTTTGAAAGAAAAATCTGGACGAAACGAGTGCCAGAGGACAGTAGTAAATTACCTATGAAGCCGAGTATTATGCCGGGAAAAGTCTGGGTATAATAGCAAGATGTGAATCGGGTAATGGGGAACAGTCTGCTCGTGTTTTCGAGGACAAAGCCATGGGAACCTTACCCTGTCTTACCCTGCCTTACCCTGCCTTACCCTGTCTTACCCTGCCTTACCCTGCCTTACCCTGCACCTTTAACGCAAAGTTTTCTCTTTAACAAACTGTGTTTACCGTCTTTGAAATGCATCATTATACTTCAGATTAATTTTCCTGTTATCATCATTAGCATCACCAGCGAGAAGCTTGTCTCCACTCACTTCCACTAACCAAACTTTTCCCTCTCAAGTCACACCTTCACTATATATATATATATATATATATATATATATATATATATATATATATATATATATATATATATATATATATATATATATTGCATGAGCTTTCAACACACACACACACACACACATTCACACACACACACACACACACACATACACACACACACACACACACACACACACACACACACAAACACACACACACACAGGGCAAAGAAGACCGCTGACAGAGTACAAGCTAGGCGGACAAAGGCTACAAACCTCGGCAAAGGAGAAAGACCTTGGAGTGAGTATAACGCCAACACGTCTCCGGAGGCACACATCAACCAGATAACTGCGGCAGCATATGGGCGACTGGCAAACCTAAGATTAGCGTTCCGTTACCTTAACAAGGAATCGTTCAAGACACTGTATACCGTGTACGTCAGGCCCATACTAGAATATGCAGCTCCAGTCTGGAACCCACACCTGGTCAAGCACGTAAAGAAACTAGAGAAAGTGCAAAGGTTTGCGACAAGGTTAGTTCCACAACTCAGGGGTCTGTCTTATGAAGAAAGATTGAGGGAAATAGGACTAACAACACTGGAGGAAAGAAGGGTCAGAGGAGACATGATAACGACATACAAAATACTGCGGGGAATTGACAAGGTAGTGACAGGATGTTTCAGAGAGGGAACACAGAAACAAGGGGACACAACTGGAAGCTGAAGATTCAGATGAGTCAAAGGGATGTCAGGAAGCATTTCTTCAGCCACAGAGTAGTCAGGAAGTGGAATAGTCTAGAGAAAGATATAGTGGAGGCAGGAACCATACATAGTTTTAAGACGAGGTATGATAAAGTTCATGGAGCAGGGAGAGCAGAGACCCAGTAGCGGACAGCGAAGAGGCGGGGCCAGGAGCTGAGTCTCGACCCCTGCAACCACAATTAGGTGAGTACAATTAGGTGAGTACACACACACGCACACACATTCACACACACACACACACACATTCACACACACACACATTCACACACACACACATTCACACACACACACACACACACACACACACACACACACACACACACACACACACACACACACATTCACACACACTCACTCACACTCACTCACACACACACACATTCACACACACGCACACACACACTCACACTCACACACACACACACACACACAGGGAAGGCACTACAATGGATCAGGGAATACCTGTCAGGAAGACAGCAGCGAGTCATGGTACGTGGTGAGGTGTCAGAGTGGGCGCCGGTGACGAGCGGGGTTCGACAGGGGTCAGTCCTGGGACCAGTGCTGTTTCTGGTATTTGTAAACGACATGACGGAAGGAATAGACTCCGAAGTGTCCTTGTTTGCAGATGATGTGAAGTTGATGAGAAGAATTCAATCGGACGAGGACCAGGCAGAACTGCAAAGGAATCTGGACAGGCTGCAAGCCTGGTCCAGCAATTGGCTCCTGGAGTTCAACCCCACCAAGTGCAAAGTCATGAAGATTGGGGAAGGGCAAAGAAGACCGCAGACGGAGTACAGTCTAGGGGGCCAGAGACTGCAAACCTTAATCAAGGACAAAGATCTTGGGGTGAGTATAACACTAGGAACATCTCCTGAGGCGCACATCAACCAAATAACTGCTGCAGCATACGGGCGCCTAGCAAACCTAAGAACAGCATTCCGACATCTTAATACAGAATCGTTCAGGACCCTGTACACTGTGTACGTTAGGCCCATATTGGAGTATGCAGCACTAGTTTGGAACCCACACCTAGCCAAGCACGTGAAGAAGCTCGAGAAAGTGCAAAGGTTTGCAACAAGACTAGTCCCGGAGCTAAGGGGTATGTCCTACGAGGAGAGGTTGAGGGAAATCGACCTGACGACACTGGAGGACAGGAGAGACAGGGGGGGACATGATAACAACATGTAAGATACTGAGAGGAATTGACAAAGTGGACAGAGACAGAATGTTCCAGAGATGGGACACAGCAACAAGGGGACACAGTTGGAAGTTGAAGACTCAGATGAATCACAGAGATGTTAGGAAGTATTTCTTCAGTCACAGAGTGGTCGGGAAGTGGAATAGTTTAGGAAGCGATGTAGTGGAGGCAGGTTCAATACATAGCTTTAAGAAGAGGTATGACAAAGCTCATGGCGCAGGGAGAGTGACCCAGTAGCGGCCAGTGAAGAGGCGGGGCCAGGAGCTATGACTCGACCCCTGCAACCACAACTAGGAGTACAACTAGGTGAGTACACACACACACACACACACATTCCGACATCTTAATAAAGAATCGTTCAGGACCCTGTACACTGTGTACGTTAGGCCCATATTGGAGTATGCAGCACCAGTTTGGAACCCACACCTAGCCAAGCATGTGAAGAAGCTCGAGAAAGTGCAAAGGTTTGCAACAAGACTAGTCCCGGAGCTAAGGGGTATGTCCTACGAGGGGAGGTTAAGGGAAATCGACCTGACGACACTGGAGAACAGGAGAGATAGGGGAGACATGATAACAACATATAAGATACTGAGAGGAATTGACAAAGTGGACAGAGACAGAATGTTCCAGAGATGGGACACAACAACAAGGGGACACAGATGGAAGTTGAAGACTCAGATGAATCACAGAGATGTTAGGAAGTATTTCTTCAGTCACAGAGTTGTCGGGAAGTGGAATAGTTTAGGAAGCGATGTAGTGGAGGCAGGCTCTATACATAGCTTTAAGCAGAGGTATGATAAAGCTCATGGCGCAGGGAGAGTGACCCAGTAGCGGCCAGTGAAGAGGCGGGGCCAGGAGCTTTGACTCGACCCCTGCAACCACAACTAGGTGAGTACAACTAGGTGAGTACACACACACTGAGAGATGCCACCTTCGATGTATATACACTGCGACTCTAAGTGAATATACATGAAGATTTATACCCTTTCCCTTAGAATGTACACGTATATACTGTAGAATTGAAGATAGGTTAGGTAAGGTTCGTTAATAAACAAGACAGGTGTTTCCTGACGCGGGTCTTAGATGATGACCCGCCCTTGGAGCTTCTGGTCATCTGACCGAGACCTTCCGCTGGCTTACCGGTCCACCCCTTTAAAAATTATGGTCATAGTTATAACCATTTATTTTTAATGGAAGATGCTTCGGTGACCTTTACCGGATTCAATGCCAGATAGCGCCAGAAAATTAAATTGAAATGAAAAATGTAATGTAATAAGAGACAAAATAAAATGTGTACAATATGGAACATCAGTGAGCGCAGCGCAGCTCAGCTTAGCGCAGCTCAGCTCAGCGCAGCTCAGCGCAGCTCAGCTCAGCGCAGCTCAGCTTAGCGCAGCTCAGCTCAGCGCAGCTCAGCGCAGCTCAGCTCAGCGCAGCTCAGCTTAGCGCAGCTCAGCTCAGCGCAGCTCAGCTCAGCGCAGCTCAGCGCAGCTCACTACAAAATTGTCGCTCGACTATTTAAGTTTATACTTAAAAAAAACAACTTAGCTTTTTATTTGCAAACTTATACCAGTGTTTTGCCAACATACAAGTACATAATGTATATGTATATATATATATATATATATATATATATATATATATATATATATATATATATATATATATATAATACGGTGTAAAGGAAAGGTAATAAGCGTTTTAAAGTTTCTTGCGCTCTCAAAGGAGACCAAAAGTTAAGGATAAGTTGTCAAGTGGGTGGGAATTTCTTAGGAGGTAACAACACCTTCCCTGAGGCGGGTGCCTGCTAGTACACTCAGATAACTCAGAAATATTTTGTCAATGATGGATGTAGAATTTTTTTTAATGAGAATGAAGAGTTGTAGTTAGAGAGCAGCCTGATGAATACGAGGGAGAGAGGAGAGAGAGAGAGAGAGAGAGAGAGAGAGAGAGAGAGAGTATGTGTGTATGTATGTATCAGCAAGGACAGGACAAATTTGTAATATTTACCTTGGTGGCAGAAGGCAAAAACTAACTTTGAATCCGACACAGGGGTCACATAATTGCAGACTGACTAGAGTTACGACCTGATGTCTATTTAAAAGACCCGTCCATCATAGCTTATTTTTGTAATTTCGATAACATTCATCATCCCTCCCATCATTCTTGCTTTCGTCTAGTCAATAAAAGTACTAAAATATTTGTCTAGGATTTTGTCGCTCCAAATTTAGTTCATTGTGACCATCAGGAATTACTTTCAACTCAGAATTTTCTATTTCCTCGGCTCTTTCTGAGTTGATGTTGAGTGAGTGCGACCTTCCGTACGTTCCCTGAGACGGTAAGACATTATTTTTGTTCATCGTTCGTGCTTCCGTCCGTCCGATGAGGCTGGGAGCAAGGTTTTACGTCCGTCGGTCCGCCGAGACCAGCGCCACATCCCCAGTGGTCCAGCCTCGTCCTCCTGCACGTCCGCCTGACACTCTCACTGAGGACGTGACCCTCAAGAAATTAGGTGATAACTGCAATTTCTTCTCCGTCTTACCATCAGACCAGTGCCTTCTCTCCCAAGGTTCTCCTCCGTCTTACTATCAAGCCAGTGGCTTCTCTCTCGGGATTCTCCTCCGTCGTGCCATCAAGACAGTGGCTTCCTTCCCGAGGTTCGACTAACCCGGCGCTCAACTACTTCTGTGTCAAACATTAATCCAGGTTCCTTCTTCCTAGCATTAAGCCAAGCCATTGCTAGCTGACACACCCTCTTAAAGTGTGTTAACACAGGGGCTCTTGATTCAAGGAATGAGACAGATTCCACCCTTTCCTTGGGTCGAACCTTATTATCTCTCATTCCCTTGACAGAAGTCTGGCACGCATTTTTACATCAAATTTTAACGTTGCTTGACATTACAGCAGATATTTTTTGACACTGAGCGAGGATTCTGTATACCTGATGTGAGACAAGCAGGTCAACCAGGCTGTTGCTTCCAGTGACCCGCAGGGCCTGCACAGGCATCCAAATCTGGCTAGTGTGGCACTTGTTTCAGGTAGAGATCCAGGTGGCACCAACAAATTATCCCAATTAACAGATTCATCACAATCCTTAATTCGGAGCTTTTACCGTTGACACTAAATTAACCCAGAATGATCCCATCTCCAAACATGATCCAGTTGACGACATGTTTTAGAGCATATACATCCACCTCTTGTGAAGCCAGGATAACCTCAACTAAAGATTGTGAGGCCAGGATAACCTCAACTAAAGATTGTGAGGCCAGGATAACAGCCTCAACCAAAGACTTGAGGCCAGGATAACAGCCTCAACCAAAGACTCTTGTGAGGCCAGGATAACAACCCAAACGACTCCCTCGTTGGCAGTGTCACACAGACAATAATATGACTCTTAACCTTTGACACCAAGCCAAGAACACTCTACTAAGACTTCCCTTTAAAAGCAAGTCACGTCCAGTATCCTGACCTCCCCCTCTCCCCCTCCCATCATCCTCAACCCCCTCACCTTTACCTCCGCCTCCCTTTCCCCTTCACCCTCCCTCTTCACACTCTCCACCCCACACACTCTCCACCCCACACACTCTCCACCCCACACACTCTCCACCCCACACACTCTCCACCCACACACTCTCCACCCCACACTCTCCACCCCCACACTCTCCACCCCACACATTCTCCACCACACACATACACACTCTCCACCCGCACACACACTCCACCCAAACACACACTCCACCCAAACACACACTACCACACACACTCTCCACCCAAACACACTCCACCCCACACGCACTCCACCCCACACTCTCCACCACACACATACTCTCCACACACACTCCACCCCACACACACTCTCCACCCCACACACTCTCCACCCCACACACCTCCACCCCCACACACACTCCACCCCACGCACTATACCCCACGCACTCTACCAAACACACTCTCCATCCACACACTCTCTACCACACACACACACACACTCCACCCACACACTCTACCACACACACTCTCCACCCCACACACTACCCTACACTCTCCACCCACCACACTCCACCCTACACACTCTCCACCCACACACTCTACCACACACACACTCCACCCACACACTCTACCACACACACTACCCTACACTCTCCACCCACCACACTCCACCCCACACACTCTCCACCCACACATTCTCCACCACACACTCCACCATACACTCTCCACCCACAAAGTTACACCAGGTGCCTCCTGGAAACCTATATGAGAGTCACCTCAGACCATTCCAAATCATTTCAATTTCAAACTTTTTTATGTGTACCTGCAAATTGTCGATTGCTGGGATCAATATAGCATCTCATTATTCTTCTTCTAAAACTGCATTGACTGCCATTATTGATTCATGTTGTCACGACCGATGCCATACCCCATCTTGAAACTGTGTATGGATTTACCCTCCACCACATCTGACTCCTCTTCCATCCAAAGAGTAAAGAAAAGTATTTCCAAGTTTACCTATGGGTCATCTGCGTTTTTTAGTTACTATTCAAGTACCCTGGGTGGCAATTATATTTGATCCAAGGAAGATGAGGTTGGCTCCAACTACGTGGATCGAGAGATCGGGTAGTAAGACACCTTCTTGAAGAGTCTTCTTATAATGTATCGAACATCATTACTTTCGTCCGTAAACTCTATCTGGAGGACTTGAATCTTATCTCTGCTGGGTAAGGTTGTAAGGGCGTCGACTGCCTCTTAAAAGGCTTCTGAAGAGAATCCTGTAGTTCGTCGGTGTGTTTACCCCGCGTCTCCTAAATGGCTGGTTTTAGCGAATTTCATATGAAGCAATAAAAGTTTCCAGCCTCTGAAATACGATATGGTTATTTTATGAGTGTTCGTGGTGGCAGCTATCACTGAGAGTAAACCACACCAACCCTTCCTCGCCGTCCCAGACGGTAGTTACTGCCTTGTACCGTCTCCTGACAGGTCCTCCAGCCTTAGGAGTGACTTCTAGCTGCGTCACTCACCCCAGCGGTAGATGGATACTTGTGACACCGTCCACTATCAACCCCCACCACACCACCCACAGCTCCTTCATTCCTTGGGGAGTAAGAAACAGAACATAATGGAGGAACATTGCAACAGAGCCACTTGCCCACACTTGGCAGGGCTATCAAAGTGCTCTGTCAATGTGACCACTATTGCTATACTTGGCAAGTCCTTCATATAACCCAAAAATTGCCGCACACATTTGTTCAACCTGTTCTCAAAGTTCTCTTAACCTTTGATGGTATTATAGAGGTTTCCTACTCCAGCAGCAGCCTCGCCCTAGCCCAGGCATGTCTGGTGCTTGCCTGGTTAAGCAGGCTGTTGCTGCTAGCGGCCCGCTGGCCCACATATCCACCACAGCTTGGTTGATCCAGCACAGGTGTTAATATATTTTAGTGTGTGGTGGTGTAGGTAGTGTGTGGTGGTGTAGGTAGTGTGTGGTGGTGTAGGTAGTGTGTAGTGTTGTAGGTAGTGTGTACACTCACTGTAGAGGTCATAGCCACACTGAACCTCTTCGTCTGGGTTAAGGCGCCCTCTTCAAGGTAGGAATATTATTAGAGATAATATTCATAAGCTGCCAAGATCTCTCTCTTATCGCGCAAGTTTCCGCATAAATAATGACAACTTCGGGAGGAAAAATAGAGTTCATGGAAAAGTTCTATTATAAAGGAGGCAAAGAACGATTGCTTCAGTTTGGGTGGTATCAGAATTTTAGATATACTGGTGTGGTATGGTGTCATGTTACCTGTAATCTCTCTTGAGAGTCACAACCCCCCGGGCCTAGTTCTTGACGATAAGCAAATAATGACGTTTCAAGATAAGAATGACTTATATTTGGATTCACAAGGTCATGTGTCTCGTGTGAATATAAATGGCAGGATGATGATACAGGAAACATGGAAAGTTAAGTTAGAATCGAATCCATTTCAGTGTCCAAAGATTCATAAGTAAATTACTTACTGATTATAAGAAGTAATTTCAATATTATAAGAGTTAAGTAAAAAGTAAAAACATAAGGGCCTTCAGTCCAGACACATGAACCGTATGTACTCACGTCATAAGTGCGATACTCAACACACTCTTTGCTGTTTCACTGGCTGTACGTACTCCCCAAAATGCTTATCAAGAACGAACTATAGCTAATCTAACCTAATCTAAAATATTTGCAAACAAACTTAAAGAGAATATGTAAAGAAACTAGTTTATTATAAATTTTGACGTAAACATGTGTTGAAATCCTGCTTATGTAAATAAGTTGACTAACTTACTAAACCTAGAACCACGCTGATAAAATTTTATCTCAGGTACTTGAAACAAGGAGTGCGTTATCCATAGAGTTTTCTCGTTGTCACCCATTACGGTGAACCTTGATGGAATACTTGACGATTATCCTCATTGGCCTAGAGAAGTCTCCCAGCTCAGGCTGACACTACTGAAGTCTCCCAGCTCAGGCTGGCACTACTGAAGTCTCCCAGCTCAGGATGGCACTACTGCAGTCTCCCAGCTCAGGCTGACACTACTGAAGTCTCCCAGCTCAGGCTGACACTACTGAAGTCTCCCAGCTCAGGATGGCACTACTGCAGTCTCCCAGCTCAGGCTGACACTACTGAAGTCTCCCAGCTCAGGCTGACACTACTGCAAGTCTCCCAGCTCAGGATGGCACTACTGCAGTCTCCCAGCTCAGGCTGACACTACTGAAGTCTCCCAGCTCAGGATGGCACTACTGCAGTCTCCCAGCTCAGGCTGACACTACTGCAGTCTCCCAGCACTGGCTGAATATTTCAGCACCTTGTATGAACGCCATCCATCGTAATGGAATATGATGGGGGAAATATAGTTAATTTTACTCCCACTGTGTAACTACCACACACAATAAGACATCAGCCCACTGGTGATGAAGCAATAAAAGCAGAGCTTCCTCGTCAACGGGACATCATTATATCAATAACATACAGAACTGACCAGCTAATATGACATATGTACAACTCTTGGGTATTTTTATTGACGAAACCTGTCGTCTGCGCAGCAGCTTCTTCAGTCGAATACAGAGGCAACTTTCACCTCTAAGACAGTGGAAGAGGCTACGAGATCCCCTTAACCTTGAGGAGTGGGGACAGTACGGGAACCTGGAGTCTACTTTGAGAGTGTTTCGGGGGTCAACGCCCCCGCGGCCCGGTCAAAGACCAAGTCCTATTGTAGCACAAGTGATGGTGAAGGATGTTACTAGTCATTTTTAAGAGAAGATTAGAACACCTGAAGAACCCACCCGTTACCCAGGTCACATACCTCGCTACCCACCCACCAGTGTAATTGGTCTCTCAGTCTCTCTACCATAATACTATATATATATATATATATATATATATATATATATATATATATATATATATATATATATATATATATATTTCAGGTAGTAGGTTGGTAGACAGCAACCACCCAGGGAGGTACTACCGTCCTGCCAGGTGACTGTGAAACAGAAACCTGAAACTGTTTTACATGATGGTAGGATTGCTGGTGTCTTTTTTCTGTCTCATAAACACGCTGGATAACAGGTATATCTAGCTACTTCTACTTACACTTTAGGTCACACTAAACTGGCATACACATGCATATATATACATACACACATCTAGGTTTTTCTTCTTTTTCTTAATAGCTCTTGTTCTTTTTATTTTCTCTATTGTCCATGGGGAAGTGGAAAAGAATCTTTCCTCCGTAAGCCATGCGTGTCGTATGAGGCGACTAAGATGCCGGGAGCAATGGGCTAGTAACCCCTTCTCCTGTACAAATCTACTAAAAACGAGAAGAAGAAAAACTTTATAAAACTGGGTTGTCTGAATGTGCGTGGATTTAGTGCTGATGATAAGAAAGAGATGATTGCTGATGTTATGAATGAAAAGAAGTTGGATGTCCTGGCCCTAAGCGAAACAAAGCTGAAGGGGGTAGGAGAGTTTCAGTGGGGAGAAATAAATGGGATTAAGTCAGGAGTATCTGAGAGAGTTAGAGCTAAGGAAGGGGTAGCAATAATGTTGAAGGATCAGTTATGGAAGGAAAAGAGGGAATATGAATGCGTAAATTCAAGGATTATGTGGATTAAAATAAGGGTCGGATGCGAAAAGTGGGTCATAATAAGCGTGTATGCACCTGGAGAAGAGAGGAGTGTAGAGGAGAGAGAGAGATTTTGGGAGATGTTAAGCGAATGTATAGGAACTTTTGAACCAAATGAGAGAGTAATTGTGGTAGGGGACCTAAATGCTAAAGTGGGAGAAACATGCAGAGAGGGTGTAGTAGGTAAGTTTGGGGTGCCAGGTGTAAATGATAATGGGAGCCCTTTGATTGAACTTTGTATAGAAAGGGGTTTAGTTATAGGTAATACATATTTTAAGAAAAAGAGGATAAATAAGTATACAAGATATGATGTAGGGCGTAATGACAGTAGTTTGTTGGACTATGTATTGGTAGATAAAAGACTGTTGAGTAGACTTCAGGATGTACATGTTTATAGAGGGGCCACAGATATATCAGATCACTTTTTAGTTATAGCTACAGTGGGAGTAAAAGGTAGAGGGGATACAAGGAAAATAGAATCAGTAAGTAAAAGAGAGGTGAAGGTTTATAAACTAAAAGAGGAGGCAGTTAGGGTAAGATATAAACAACTATTGGAGGATAGATGGGCTAGTGAGAGTGTAGGCAATGGGGTCGAAAATGTATGGGGTAGATTTAAAAATGTAGTGTTAGAGTGTTCAGCAGAAGTTTGTGGTTACAGGCAAGTGGGTGTGGGAGGGAAGAGGAGCGATTGGTGGAATGATGATGTAAAAAGAGTAGTAAGGGAGAAAAAGTTAGCATATGAGAGGTTTTTACAAAGTAGAAGTGATGCAAGGAGGGAAGAGTATATGGAGAGAAAAGAGAGGTTAAAGAGTGGTGAAGCAATGTAAAAAGAGAGCAGATGAGAGAGTGGGTGAGATGTTATCAGCAAATTTTGTTGAAAATAAGAAAAAGTTTTCGAATGAGATTAATAAGTTGAGGAAGCCTAGAGAACAAATGGATTTGACAGTTAAAAATAGGAGAGGAGAGTTATTAAATGGAGAGTTAGAGGTATCGGGAAGATGGAGAGAATATTTTGAGGATTTGTTAAATGTTGATGAAGACAAAGAAGCTGTGATTTCGTGTGTAGGGCAAGGAGGAATAACATCTTGTAGGAGTGTGGAAGAGCCAGTTGTGGGTGTAGGGGAAGTTCGTGAGGCAGTGGGTAGAATGAAAGGGGGTAAGGCAGCTGGGATTGATGGGATAAAGATAGAAATGTTAAAAGCAGGTGGGGATATAATAGTGGAGTGGTTGGTGCTATTATTTAATAAATGTATGGAAGAGGGTAAGGTACCTAGGGATTGGCAGAGAGCGTGTATTGTTCCTTTGTATAAAGGCAAAGGGGTCAAAAGAGAGTGCAAAAATTATAGGGGAATAAGTCTGTTGAGTGTACCTGGTAAAGTGTATGGTAGAGTTATTATTTAAAGAATTAAGAGTAAAACAGAAAGCAGGATAGCAGATGAACAAGGGGCTTTAGGAAAGGTAGGGGTGTGTAGACCAAGTGTTTACAGTGAAACATATAGGTGAACAGTATTTGGATAAGGGTAAAGATGTTTTTGTGGCATTTATGGATTTGGAAAAGGCGTATGATAGGGTAGATAGGGGGGCAATGTGGCAGATGTTGCAGGTGTATGGAATAGGAGGAAGGTTACTGAAAGCAGTGAAGAGTTTTTATGAGGATAGTGAGGCTCAGGTTAGAGTGTGTAGGAGGGAAGGGGACTATTTCCCAGTAAAAGTGGGCCTTAGACAAGGATGTGTGATGTCACCGTGGTTGTTCAATATATTTATAGATGGGGTTGTAAGAGAAGTGAATGCGAGGGTCTTGGCAAGAGGTGTTGGGCTAAAAGATAAAGAAGCAAATACAAAGTGGGAGTTGTCACAGTTGCTTTTTGCTGATGACACTGTGCTTTGGGAGATTCTGAAGAGAAGTTGCAGAGGTTGGTGGATGAATTTGGTAGGGTGTGTAAAAGAAGAAAATTGAAAGTGAATATAGGAAAGAGTAAGGTGATGAGGATAACAAAAAGAATAGGTGACGAAAGATTGGATATCAGATTGGAGGGAGAGAGTATGGAGGAGGTGAATGTATTCAGATATTTGGGAGTGGACATGTCGGCGGATGGGTCTATGAAGGATGAGGTGAATCATAGAATTGATGAGGGGAAAAGGGTGAGTTGAGCACTTCGGAGTCTGTGGAGACAAAGAAACTTGTCCATGGAAGTAAAGAGGGGAATGTATGAGAGTATAGTTATACCAACGCTCTTATATGGGTGTGAAGCATGGGTGATGAATGTTGCAACGAGGAGAAGGCTGGAGGCAGTGGAGATGTCATGTCTGAGGTCAATGTGTGGTGTGAATATAATGCAGAGAATTCGGAGTTTGGAAATTAGGAGGAGGTGCGGGATTACCAAAACGATTGTCCAGAGAGCTGAGGAGGGGTTGTTGAGGTAGTTTGGACATGTAGAGAGAATGGAACGAGACAGAGTGACTTCGAGAGTGTATAAATCTGTAGTGGAGGGAAGGCGGGTAGGGGTCGGCCTAGGAAAGGTTGGAGGGAGGGGGTAAAGGAAGTTTTGTGTGCGAGGGGCTTGGACTTCCAGCAAGCATGTGTGAGCGTATTTGATAGGAGTGAATGGAGGCATATGGTTGTTAATACTTGACGTGCTGTTGGAGTGTGAGCAAAGTAACATATATGAAGGGATTCAGGAAACCGGCAGGCCGGACTTGAGTTCTGGAGATGGAAGTACAGTGCCGGCACTCTGAAGGAGGGTGTTAATGTTGCAGTTTTATAACTGTAGTGTAAAGCACCCTTCTGGCAAGACAGTGATGGAGTGAATGATGATGAAAGTTTTTCTTTTCGGGCCACCCTGCCTTGGTGGGAATCGGCCGATGTGTTAATAAAAAAAAAATATATATATATATATATATATATATATATATATATATATATATATATATATATATATTTTTTTTTTTTCAACAAGTCGGCCGTCTCCCACCGAGGCAGGGTGACCCAAAAGAAAGAAAATCCCCAAAAGAAAATACTTTCATCATCATTCAACACTTTCACCACACTCATACATAATCACTGTCTTTGCAGAGGAGCTCAGATACGACAGCTGAGAAAAGTCCCTCCCAGCTGTCACTATCTCAGACCCCTCCTTTAAAGTGCAGGCATTGTACTTCCCATTTCCAGGACTCAAGTCCAACTAAATCAATTAACTGGTTTCCTGAATCCCTTCACAAAATGTTACCCTGCTCACACTCCAACAGATCGTCATGTCCCAAAACCATTCGTCTCCATTCACTCCTATCTAACACGCTCACACATGCTTGCTGGAAGTCCAAGCCCTCGCCCACAAAACCTCCTTTACCCCTTCCCTCCAACCTTTTCTAGGACGACCCTACCCCGCCTTCCTTCCCCTACAGATTTATACGCTCTCAAAGTCATTCTACTTTGATCCATTCTCTCTAAATGACCAAACCACCTCAACAACCCTCTTCAGCCCTCTGACAAATACTTTTAGTAACTCCACACCTTCTCCTAATTTCCACATTCCGAATTTTCTGCATAATATTTACACCACACATTGCCCTTAGACAGGACATCTCCACTGCCTCCAGCCTCCTCCTCGCTGTAGCATTTGCAACCCATGCTTCACACCCATATAAGAGTGTTGGTACCACTATACTTTCGTACATTCCCTTCTTTGCCTCCATGGATAACGTTTTTGTCTCCACAGATACCTCAATGCACCACTCACCTTTTTTCCTTCATCAATTCTATGGTTAACCTCATCCTTCATAAACCCATCCGCTGACACGTCAACTCCCAAATATCTGAAAACATTTACTTCTTCCATAATCCCTCTCTCCAATGTGATATCCAATTTTTCTTTATTTAAATCGTTTGATACCCTCATCACCTTACTCTTATCTATGTTCACTTTTAACTTTCTACCTTTACACACTCTCCCAAACTCGTCCACAAACCCTTTTGCAACTTTTCTTTAGAATCTCCCATAAGCACAGTATCATCAGCAAAAAGTAACTGTGTCAACTCCCATTTTGCATTTAATTCTCCATAATTTAATCCCACCCCTCTCCCCAACACCCTAGCATTTACTTCTTTTACAACCCCATCTATAAATATATTAAACAACCATGGTGACATTACACATCCCTGTCTAAGACCTACTTTTACCGGGAAGTAATCTCCCTCTCTCCTACACACCCTAACCTGAGCCTCACTATCCTCATAAAAACTCTTTACAGCCTTCAGTAACTTACTACCTATTCCATACACTTGCATCATTTGCCACCTTGCTCCCCTATCCACTCTATCATATGCCTTTTCTAAATCCATAAATGCAATAAAAACTTCTCTACCTTTATCTAAATACTGTTCACATATATGCTTCACTGTAAACACTTGATCTACACATCCCCTACCTACTCTAAAGCCTCCTTGCTCATCTGCAATCCTACTCTCTGTCTTACCTCTAATTCTTTCAATAATAACCCTGCCATACACTTTACCTGGTATACTCAGTAAACTTAATCCCCTATAATTTTTACACTCTCTTTTATCCCCCTTCCCTTTATATAAAGGAACTATACATGCTCTCTGCCAATCCCTAGGTACCTTCCCCTCTTTCATACATTTATTAAACAAAAATACCAACCACTCCAGCACTATATCCCCCCCTGCTTTTAACATTTCTGTCATAATTCCGTCAATTCCAGCTGCTTTACCCCCTTTCATTCTACGTAATGCCTCACGCACCTCCCCCACACTCACATCCTGCTCTTCTTCACTCCTAAACGATGTTGTACCTCCCTGGCCAGTACATGAAATTACCGCCTCCCTTTTTTCATCGACATTTAAAAGTTCCTCAAAATATTCCCACCATCTACCCAATACCTCCAGCTCCCCATCTACTAACTCCCCTACTCTGTTTTTAACTGACAAATCCATTCGTTCTCTAGACTTTCTTACCTTGTTTATCTCACTCCAAAATTTTTTCTTGTTTTCAGCAAAATTTCTTGACAGAGCCTCTCCCATTCTTTCATCCGCTCTTCTTTTGCACTCTCTCAGCACTCTCTTCACCTTTCTTTTACTCTCCATATACTCTGCTCTTCTATTAACACTTCTGTTTTGTAAAAACCTCTCATAAGCTACCTTTTTCTCTTTTATCACACCCTTTACTTCTTCATTCCACCACTCACTCCTCTTTCCTCCTGCACCCACCCTCCTATAGCCACAAACTTCTGCCCCACATTCTAATACTGCATTTTTAAAACTATCCCAACTCTCTTCAACCCCCCCACTACTCCTACTTGCACTAGCCCACCTTTCTGCCAATAGTTGCTTATATCTCACCCTAACTTCCTCCTCCCTTAGTTTATACACTTTTACCTCTCTCTTACTTGCTGTTGCCATTTTCTTTTGTCCCATCTACCTTTTACTCTAACTGTAGCTACAACCAAATAATGATCTGATATATCTGTTGCCCCTCTATAAACATGTACATCCTGAAGCCTACTCATCAACCTTTTATCCACCAATACATAATCCAACAAACTACTTTCCTTACGTGCTATATCATACCTTGTATATTTATTTATCCTCTTTTTCATAAAATATGTATTACTTATTACCAAACCTCTTTCTACACATAGCTCAATTAATAGTTCCCCATTTACATTTACCCTGGCACCCCAAATTTACCTACTACTCCCTCCACAACATTTTTACCCACTTTAGCATTAAGATCCCCAACCACAATTACTCTCTCACTTGGTTCAAAACTCCCCACACACTCACTCAACATTTCCCAAATCTCTCTCTCTCCTCTACACTTCTCTCTGCTCCAGGTGGATAAACACTTACTATAACCCACTTTTCACATCCAACCTTTATTTTACTCCACATAATCCTTGAATTTATACATTTATATTCCTTCTTTACCTGCCATAACTGATTATTCAACATTATTGCCACTCCTTCTTTAGCTCTAACTCTATTTGAAACCCTGATCTAATCCCATTTATTTCTCCCCACTGAAACTCTCCTACCCCTTCAGCTTTGTCTCACTTAAAGCCAGGACATCCAGCTTCTTTTCATTCATAACATCTACAATCATCTCTTTCTTATCATTCGCACAACATCCACGCACATTCAAACATCCCACTTTGACGGTTTCTTCTTCTTCTTTTTAGTAAGCTATACAGGAAAAGGGGTTACTACCATTGTTCCCGGCATTTTAGTTGACTTTTACAACACGCATGGCTTACGGAGGAAAGATTCTTATTCCACTTCCCCATGGATATGAAAGGGAAAAGCAATAAGAACAAGAACTATTAAGATAAAATCAAAGAAAACTCAGATGAGTGTGTATACATAAACGTGTACATGTTTGCGTAGTGTGACCTAAGTGTAAGTAGAAGTAGCAAGACGTACCTGAAATCTTGCATGTTTATGAGACAGAAAAAAGACACCAGCAATCCTATCATCATGTAAAACAGTTTCAGGTTTCTGTTTCACAGTCACCTGGCAGGATGGTAGTACCTGCCTGGGTGGTTGCTGTCTACCAACCTACTACCTACAATATATATATATATATATATATATATATATATATATATATATATATATATGGATGGATGGATGGCAGAATAATAAAAGTTTGGTACAGTTTTGTTTGAGTTTCTCTTGCATACTGTGTAATAACACTGTTCGTCGACTGACCTTATGTATACTTTTGTGTGTTGGTCCCCTGGGTGATTGGTTAATTCCTAGATGACTTGTTAATCCCCCTGGATGATTGATTAATCCAACGGATGACCGGTTTATCCCCTGAAAAATTTATCCCATGATTTTTTTCTAGAATCTTGTCCCATTGTTCAGTGTACAGGAGGGTGAATAAGACTGGTACAGGGTCATGATATTCATTAATCTCCACCCTCTGTCCTCCCGTCCACCCTCTATCTTCCCGTCCACCCTCTGTCCTCCCTTCCACCCTCTGTCCTCCTGTCCACCCTCTGTCTTCCCGTCCACCCTCTGTCCTCCCGTCCACCCTCTGCCCTCCCGTCCACCCTCTGTCCTTCTGTCCTCCTGTCCACCCTCTGTTCTCCCGTCCACAATCTGTCCTCCCGTCCACCCACTGTCCTCCCGTTTACCCTCTGTCCTCCCGTCCACCCTCTGTCCTCCTGTCCACCCTCTGTCCTCCCGTCCACAATCTGTCTTCCCGTCCACTCTCTGTCCTCCCGTCCACCTCCCGTCTGGAACTATTCCCTGTGCAATACAGCTTATTATGGTGTCTGCACCCCCTCTCACTAAAGGTGGTTTTTCCTTAGCTATCTCATTTTTCTCCATCCTTTTATTTTTTGTACATAACACAGACCTGATGGTCAATATCACACTGGTGGATCAGACCTGATGGTCAAGATCACACTGGTGGATCAGACCTGATCATCAAGATCACAGTGATAAACCTGACCTGGTCAATACCACTCTGCTGGGTCACACATGGTCTTCAAGACCACACTGGAGCTTAAAAACCCGGGGGGTGGATAACAAGAACATGTCAACAGCCTCCCCCACCACTCCAGAGAAAGTGTTGAGAGCAGATAGGTTTGAAATTCCTACAAGGAATCCCAGCAGACTCAAAAAACAGACAGATCCCCAGTCACCGTAATTATATATGTAGATACATAGTTTGAGGCAGGGTAGCAGGGTGAGGCAGGGTAACAGAGTCAACAAGACAGAGCTGGTGATGGAGGATGTAAAGTGTGTGTCATCACTACACACCTAACATAAGAACCATCTTAGGCAGCATCCCTGACCAGGCATCTTCAAATCTGTCCGATGTTATCGCTGATGCTGCTCTTAATTCCCCCCCCCCCCCCACCTATAAAACCCCTCTGCTGGTGTTTCACAAGTTGCAAACTTCCTGGAAAAACTATTGCCAAAGGGAAATAGTGTGAAGTGTAAACTAACGAACGAAGAAGGAAAGTCGAAGTTGGCGCAACAGGTCACACAGTAAAAGAAAGAGTTATAGAGAGTGAGAGTTCTTAAGTATGGTGGAAGCAACAGGAACTCTCAAGACACCATCATCTTTAATATCTTTTTTTTTTTTAACCGAGACACTCTCGGCTGGAATACAACTCAGTGTTCGGATTTCCCGGTTCGTGTAATGCAACTTAAGCGAACCACAAGAGGCGGGAGATGATCTAGCATTATACCTAAAGTATAAATGCATCTCATTCAATTATACTTCTTTCATAAAAAAAAAATAACGTTACTAAATCTGACTTTTTTTTCGTTCACGGCAGAATGTATTAAAATAGAATGAATTCAGGATGAATATGACGAAGGTTGTGCATGGTAATACACTGGAAGGTAATACACTGGAAGGTAATACACTGGAAGGTAATACACTGGAAGGTAATACACTGGAAGGTAATACACTGGAAGGTTGTACCGACGGTGAATAAATAAGACGCAATATTCGGGTTATTGTATTTTATTGCCAAGACGTTTGCCCCACCACCAGTGACTTCATCAATTTACGACTTTATTAATCCTGTGAATTGATGGTCCCTGGTAGATGAAATGTCTTCACAATAAAATGGCGTAATCCAGACTGCGGGGTCTTGTTTACACAGACTGCGGGTCTTGTTTACACAGACGTAGTGCATGTAGGAAAAGGCAGGACCAGAGCTCCCAGCTGTTGTTTGTAAATCAAGGCGTCTTCAGGAGAGTGGCAGTAGTACTGAAAGTAGTCATAGCTTGTGTAGTGGTGGTAGAAGTAACTTGTGTAGTGGTGGTGGTGGTGGTAATGGTTGTAGTAGTAGTATTATTGATAATGGTATTAGTAGCTACGGTATCAACAGCAGTGTTAGTAATAGCAAGGTTGACCATGAGTAATGGTCACAGTTGGATGAAGCTGAGGAAGTATTAGATGTAGCTAGAGTGGTGGTGGTAGTAGTAGTAGCTAGGGTAGTAGTCGTAGCTAGGGTAGTAGTCGTAGCTAGGGTAGTGGAAGTAATAGAAGCTAGGTTGGTAGTGGTACTAACAGGACCTAGGTTAGCAATAATAGAAGTAACTAGTGTTAATAGTATCCAAGGTGGCTGTTGCATTTACAGTAGTATCTGTAGTAGTAGTAATAGTCGTAGTAGCAGTAGAAGTAGCAGCAGCAGCTAAGGTGACACAATAAGCAGAGTCAACAGAGGAGGAAGTAGATCTGGTAATAAATATTACTGCACGAATATTAGTGGACACCTCATACATTATTCATGGAAAGTAAGCCTAAGCGCTGGCAGCAGCCACGGTAAAACCAGCAGCATCAGACACGGTAGAAACCACTACAGCAGCAGTCGCAGGACAGAAACAAAGGCAGTGCCATCAGAAACAATATTAGTAGCAGGTTGCTGATTTTTAACGGAGTTAAAAATCTTGTAAGATTTGCCAGAGCTGAAAAAAGGTATTATAAACTTTTTTTTCGTGTATGTAAAATCAGGGTAAAACCATATCCCGTATCGAGCCCTTAACGAAGAAGTGAGTGAATTACTGAAGTCTCAGTATTGTTCTGTTCGGTGGGCCGTTAATCAGACAAATGGTTGACTATCCGAATGGATTCTGCCAATAGCTTCAACATTTTCGACATAAGCATTACTCCACTTACCTGGGGCAGAGTGCATCCTCATGCCCTCTGCCCCAGGGGCAGACTCGTCGAACCTTGTCTTCATAAAGAACTCAACGAAACCGTCTTTATTAATCCAGCATTTAGTATTCTATGGAGAGGAGATCCCAGATACGGGGTCATCCCACAGTCCCTAAAACTACGTATAAGCTCCACTCCACTGTGAAAAAAGTAGTAATGAAGAACTGTAGACCGATAGCAATTGCATCCACATTAAAAAAAACGTTGAAAGACTTTTAAGACGAATGATCAGTAACCACACATGGTTTCACAACATTTGTACAGCCCAGGGCAGAGGTCGCGCCTGCCTCTCTGCCTACTGGACCATGTAACGGTCCAGTAGGCAGAAAGCTTCGGAGGACAAACCAAATGCAGATGTAGTATACACAGACTTTGCAAAAACCTAAAATGTGTGATCATGGTTTAATTGTATATAAAATGCGTGCTAAAGTGCGCAGATAGGTTTAAGATTTTCTAATAAATAGAGCACAAAGAATAATAGCAGAGTTTTTCAGAGGAAATAAAAACTAGAAATGAAGTACAGAACTAACGCTAAGCTCACCGTAGAGCGAAAAGTTAACATGATGGACTTGGGAGCCATAATGTCAGAGAATCTTACGTATGAGGATCACAACAGTGTCATCACAACAGCGAGAAAAATGATAAGATGGATAATGAGAGATTTCTAAACAAGAGATGCCAAGCCTCTGATGATCCTCTTAAATATTGTTGCATATTAACAGTCCTTTTCAAGGTGGGCAAAACTGTAGACCTGAAGAATGTACAGGAAACCTTCATTGCACATAAACATTCAATAAAGTACTTAAATTACTGGGAAAGTCAGAAATCCCTCAACTTGGAATGCAGACTTGGTGTTACATTATAATTTAAATCTTGGTCCCAAAGCTACACATGGAAATCACTGCTACGAAAGAGGCTCGCCTGAGGTGTAAAATTCTCCCAATGAAAAACAGAGGTAAGAGATAACATAAAGAGCAAGAGGTCCAATACTTTTAAGAAGGTCCCATAGTACATAAGAGAAATTACCAACAGATCCCTTCTGTCTTCAAGAGAGCTTTACAAGTTCCTTAAGTCGTTTCCTGATTAACCACGTTGGTCTGCGTGCGACCATCAGTAGCAATCTGGTTGATTAGGCCTTGATCCATCAGACCTGGTCCGGGACAGAGCCCCGGGGCGTTGACCCCGAAACATCTTTCAGGTATCATCCCGGTCTCCTTCAAGGTTTATGGAAATCTGAAAACAAGAACACGCGCCGTGAAAGGAAAAATGTTTTCTGGAACCATTACTTTCACTCGAGATTTGCGACCATTGAATTTACGACATATTCCGCCCGTAAATCTGGGTGAAAAAAAAACTCACCATCAGAGACAAGCACAAACACTTTGAAGGAGTTACCACTTCATTACCAGGAGACATTTATGTTCCCTGGCCAGCCACAATGTCTTCCTGACTTCCACATTAAACCTTGATGATGTCGGAAGTCTTGACGAATTCACCAATAACACACACACACACACACACACACACTTAGCAGAGGAAATTTATGATGACGTTTCGGACCATCTTCCACCATTGTCAATTCACAACTAAACGAGAAAAAGCAGAGGACCAGAAATCAGGTTGGGAAGAAAGAGGGAAAATAAGGAGTAGATTAGTAGCAGCAGTGGTGGTAGTAGTAGTAATAAAATGGTATTTCTGAAGTGTTCTAGCCTCAGTATTGTGACTATTGCTCTTCTTCATAAATATAACTGTTAAAATAGATAAGGATGCAGAGGGAATATCATATTATAAATGGTGATAGTACCGACAAATAAATGAGTAAGACACAGGTGCAACACTTGGTATCTTTATTGGTGAAACTGTTCGTCTGCACGGCAGGCTGCATCAGGTCGAATACCGAGAATAATTATTCTTTGTATTCGACTGATGAAGCTCGCAGCTCAGGCTGCACACGTGTCTTACCCGTCAAAGAGAAAGGATCCCAGCTTCTCGTTCTCCTATTTCCCTTGATTTCTAAGTGCACTTCCTGCTGACTGTTTGCTGACCTGTGTCCTCAGTTGAAACACGACGTGAAGGAATAAAAATGACAGAAGAGAGGAGGAGGAAGAATGAGAGGACAGAGGAAGAAGGAAATACCGGAGGAGGAGGAGGGGAGAGAAGGACAAGAGGGACTACAAGAAGAGTGACAAGAAAGGGAAGAGGAGGAAGGCAAGACTGTCATTCAGTTAGTGAAA
>WNWK01000739.1:162500-392263 GCA_009830355.1 Cherax destructor | reverse complement strand
TTTTTAAGGGGACCTATCTTATCTCTAACTTTTGTTCTATACACCTGGAAAAAATTTTTTGGGTTGGTTTTCGAATCCCTAGCAACTTTAATTTCGTAGTCCCGCTTAGCTTTTCTTATCCCCTTTTAACGTCCCTCTTAATGTCAATATACTGATTCGTAAGATGACCCTCACCTCTTTTGATACGCCTATAAATTCCTTTCTTCTGCCCTAAAAGATATTTGAGCCTATTATTCATCCATTTTGGGTCATTTCTATTCGATCTAATTTCTTTATATGGGATAAATGTTCTTTGGGCAGCATGTATAGTGTTCAGAAAACTGTCATATTGATAGCTCTCTTCATTACCCCAGTCCACAGATGATAAGTGTTCTCTAAGTCCATTGTAATCTGCTAAGCGAAAATCTGGGACCGTTACTGAGTTATTCCTACTATGAAACTTCCATTCAATGCCAAAGGTAATTGATTTGTGGTCGCTTGCGCCGAGTTCCTCTGTAATTTCTAAATTATTAACAAGGGTTTCCTTGTTTGCCAAAACTAAGTCAAGCAGATTATTTCCCTTGTAGGTTCTGTCACAAACTGCTTCAAAAAACAATCTTGAACTACTTCTAAGAAATCGTTAGATTCAAAATTCCCAGTCAAAAAATTCCAATCAATTTGACTAAAGTTGAAGTCACCAGAATAACTACGTTATCGTGCATTGTGGCTTAACAATTTCCTCCCATAGTAGTCTCCTTGGTCCCTATCTAAGTTTGGGGACGGTATATCACACCTAAAATCAATTTTCATGCCCTCTGAAAATTCTATCCAGACAGACTCTGTATGTGTTAATTCAGACTTTATACAGAGTCTGTCTGGATAGAATTTTCAGAGGGGCATGAAAATTGATTTTAGGTGTGATTACCGTCCCCCAAACTTAGATAGGACCAAGGGAGACTACTATGGAGGAAATTGTTAAGGCACAATGCACGATAACGTAGTTATTCTGGGTGACTTCAACTTTAGTCAAATTGATTGGAATTTTTTGACTGGGAATTTTGAATCTAACGATTTCTTAGAAGTAGTTCAAGATTGTTTTTTGAAGCAGTAAAATAACTTTTGGACTTCTGTTGCTTATACTTCTTGAAATAAATCCTAGTAATCTGTTAGCCTTATTGCGCACACTTAGGCACTGTTGTCTTGGCTTTAGATTTCTGCTTACCATGACTCCCAAGTCTTTTTCACATTCTGTATGATCAAGCTCAACTTCACCTAGTTTATAAATTCGAGGGATATTTTCATTACCAACGACAAGCACCTTACACTTGTCCACATTGAACTTCATCTGCCACTTTTCAGACCAAGACATTAATTTATCCAAATCCTCCTGGAGTTCACTGTTATCCTCCTCAGAATGAATTATACGGCCTATTTTTGTATCATCAGCAAATTTACTCATGTCACTTGCAATTCCTTCATCAAGGTCACCTAGATTACGCAGCTCAGTTTTGGTCTCCATATTACAGAATGGACATAAATTCGTTAGAAAACATTCAGCGTAGAATGACTAAATTAATACATAGCATTAGAAATCTTCCTTACGAAGAAAGATTGAAGACCCTAAAATTACATTCACTTGTAAGACGTAGAATGAGGGGAGACATGATCGAGGTATACAAGTGGAAAATGGGTATTAACAAAGGGGATATAAATAAGGTCTTGAGGATATCTCTCCAAGAGAGAACCCGCAATAATGGATTCAAGTTAGATAAGTTTAGATTTAGAAAGGATATAGGAAAGTATTGGTTTGGAAATAGGGTAGTTGATGAGTGGAACAGTCTGCCTAGTAGGGTTATTGAAGCTAGGACCTTGGGTAGTTTCAAATTTAGGTTGGATAAATTCATGAGTGAGAGGGGTTGGATTTGAGTGGGACTCGCGCATGAGTGGGTAGAATTGTCAAAGCTTATTTCTTGGGTAGCATTGAAAATTTGGTTGAGCAAATATTCTGTTAGTGGGACGGATTGTGAAGGACCTGCCTAGTATGGGCCAACAGGCCTGCTGCAGTGCTCCTCCTTTCTTATGTTCTTATGTAAATTATGAACAACAATGGGCCCAAAACTGATCCTTGTGGAACGCCACTAGTGACAAATCCCCATTCAGATTTGACCCCATTAATGGAAACTCTCTGCTTTCTATTGGTAAGCCATGCCTCTATCCATGCTAGAACTTTACCTCCTATACCATGAGCTGCCACCTTTCTTAAGAGTCTCTTGTGAGGTACTCTATCGAAGGCCTTACTGAAATCCAAGTAAACTATATCATATTCTTTATCACTGTCTACTGCCTCAAATGTTTTATTGAAAAACGTCAGTAAATTTGTCAGGCAGGAACGACCTCTCGTAAACCCATGCTGAGATTCATTAATCAAATTATGTTCTTCAAGGTGACTTCTGATAATTTCAGCTATAATTGATTCTAATAATTTGCCTACTATAGACATATAATATAATACATAGCATTAGAAATCTTCCTTACGAAGAAAGATTGAAGACCCTAAAATTACATTCACTTGTAAGACGTAGAATGAGGGGAGACATGATCGAGGTATATAAGTGGAAGATGGGTATTAATAAGGGGGATATAAATAAGGTCTTGAGGATATCTCTCCAAGAGAGAACCCGCAATAATGGATTCAAATTGGATAAGTTTAGATTTAGAAAGGATATAGGAAAATATTGGTTTGGAAATAGGGTAGTTGATGAGTGGAACAGTCTGCCTAGTAGGGTCATTGAAGCTAGGACCTTGGGTAGTTTCAAATTTAGGTTGGATAAATTCATGAGTGAGAGGGGTTGGATTTGAGTGGGACTCGCACTTGAGTTAATAGAATCTTCAAAGCTTATTTCTTGGGTAGAATTGAAAATTAGGTTTGGCAATTATTCTGTTAGTGGGATGGATTGTGAAGGACCTGCCTAGTATGGGCCAACAGGCCTGCTGCAGTGTTCCTCCTTTCTTATGTTCTTATGTTCTTATGTTCTCAATAAAGATACCCAAGTGTTGCATATGTGTCTAATTTACCAACTCGTCGGTTCTCTGAACCATTCATTCACATTGAAAATTAGGTTGAACAAATGTTCTGTTAGTGGGATGGAATGTGAAGGACCTGCCTAGTATGGGCCAAGAGGCTTGCTGCAGTGTACCTCCTTTCTTATGTTCTTATTTATATCAAGAAGTGTAAGCACTGAAAGTGGGTTGGGCAAATGTTCTGTTAGTGGGTTGGTATTGTAAAGGACCTGCCAAGTATGGGCCAACAGGCCCATAAATACATGAGTGAGAGGGGTTGGATTTGAATGGGACTTGCACGTGAGTAAACAGATGGAAATAAATGATATAAAATGGGACTTGCACATGAGTTAGTGGATTTATCAGAGCTTATTATTTGGGTAGAACTAAAGTGGGTCGGGCAAATATTGTATTAATGGGTCGGATTTGTGAAGGACTTGCCTACTGCAGTGTTCTACTTTCTTATGCTCTTATAAGAACATAAGAACATAAGAAAGGAGGAGCACTGCAGCAGGCCTGTTGGCCCATACTAGGCAGGTCCTTCACAATCCGTCCCACTAACAGAATATTTGCTCAACCAAATTTTCAATGCTACCCAAGAAATAAGCTTTGACAATTCTACCCACTCATGCGCGAGTCCCACTCAAATCCAACCCCTCTCACTCATGAATTTATCCAACCTAAATTTGAAACTACCCAAGGTCCTAGCTTCAATAACCCTACTAGGCAGACTGTTCCACTCATCAACTACCCTATTTCCAAACCAATACTTTCCTATATCCTTTCTAAATCTAAACTTATCTAACTTGAATCCATTATTGCGGGTTCTCTCTTGGAGAGATATCCTCAAGACCTTATTTATATCCCCTTTGTTAATACCCATTTTCCACTTGTATACCTCGATCATGTCTCCCTCATTCTACGTCTTACAAGTGAATGTAATTTTAGGGTCTTCAATCTTTCTTCGTAAGGAAGATTTCTAATGCTATGTATTAATTTAGTCATTCTACGCTGAATGTTTTCTAACGAATTTATGTCCATTCTGTAATATGGAGACCAAAACTGAGCTGCGTAATCTAGGTGAGGCCTTACTAATGATGTATAAAGCTGTAATATAACCTCTGGACTTCTGTTGCTAACACTTCTTGATATAAATCCCAGTAATCTATTTGCCTTATTACGTACGCTTAGGCATTGCTGTCTTGGTTTAAGGTTGCTGCTTACCATCACCCCCAAGTCCTTCTCGCAATCTGTATGGCTAAGTTCTACGTTATTTAACTTATAAGTGCTTGGGTTATGGACACTCCCGAGCTTCAGAACCTTGCATTTATCTACATTGAACTGCATCTGCCACTTTTCTGACCAGGAATTGAGTTTGTCTAAATCCTCCTGAAGTTCCGTGACATCTACGTCTGAATCGATTATCCTACCTATCTTCGTGTCATCAGCGAATTTGCTCATATCACTAGTAATTCCCTCGTCAAGGTCATTTATATATATTATAAACAACAACGGGCCCAAAACCGATCCCTGTGGAACGCCACTTGTTACAGATCCCCACTCAGATTTAACCCCATTAATGCACACCCTCTGCTTCCTATTGGTGAGCCATGACTCGATCCATGAAAACACTTTTCCTCCAATGCCGTGAGCAGCCACTTTCTTTAACAGTCTCTGATGTGGTACTCTATCAAAAGCCTTACTAAAATCCAAATAAACAATATCGAATTCTTTATCATGATCAACTGCCTCAAAAGCCTTACTGAAAAAGTTAATAAATTAGTTAGGCAGGAACGGCCCCTGGTGAATCCATGTTGAGTATCATTAATCAAATTATGCCTATCGAGATGGCTTCTTATGTTATCAGCTATAATCGACTCTAATAATTTGCCTACAATTGAAGTTAGACTTATTGGGCGGTAATTTGATGGTAACGACTTGTCCCCTGCTTTAAAAATAGGAATTACATTAGCCATCTTCCACGTATCAGACACTACACCTGTTTGAAGAGATAGGTTAAAAATGTTAGTTAAGGGTTCACAGAGTTCAATTTTGCATTCCTTAAGAACCCTTGAAAAAAGCTCATCAGGGCCTGGCGATTTATTTTGCTTCAAACGGTCTATCTGTTTGATAACCATTTCGCTAGTGACTGTGATACTACATAATTTATCTTCTTCAGGCCCACTAAAATTCACAAGAACGGAGGAACGCTGCAGCAGGCCAACAGGCCTGCTGCAGTGTTAACAGAATAAACGCTACCCAAGATTTCTTATGCAAAATAATGTAATATCTGTGAATCTTTATTGTGGAAACGCTTTGCAAGCCAGTGGCTTCTTCGGTCCAATATAAAAAAGGTGGAAAATCCTGAGTTGTAAATAATCAGTCCCCAACCCTTCTCACATCTCCGGACTGAGGGACTGATCACCTCAAGCTACTTCTTCACATATGTTATTAATGGTGTAAAATACCGACAATTCTATAAATAAAACACCTTTGAACACTAGGGAATCTTTAATGCAGAACCTTTTCGTCTGTACAACAGGTAGAATAGGTTTGATTATTACAAATTTGAATATTATATTATACAATGGAAGTCAATGCTTTGGACAGGTGTGTCAGAATTGTTGTGAGTGGGGCTTGTTTAGCGTGGAGCTGTGACCATGCTGCTGTATCATCTTCCTGCGGCACTTTGCGATAGCTAAGCCGATAAGAAACAGCAAGGCAGAAAACGCAAATAATAAGTACACCACGGCGTAGGAGAACTGTGAGTCCATACTATCCATATTATCCACGACGGCTACAGTGGAAGAGTTGGTTGCGGTCTGGGCGTCACCTTCAGGTACTTCGTCCAGTGCCGTGCTATTCAATGATGTGAATAATCGAGGGAGGTTGAATGAATGATTTCCAGATTCCTTGATTTCCCAATCCTTATCATTTGAAGAAAACAAAGTTAGTAGAAACGATAACATGGTTTATGGTTCTTCACCGTGTGACAATGATTATGGTATCGCCTCTGCCAGGTAAGTATCCAGTCTGACACTCACACAACTCTTTTATACGCACAGTGGGCGGGCTGACTCAAGTACTTGCTATCCCACATTAGTAGTAGTAGTAGTAGTAGTAGTAGTGCATTGATAATAATGTTATCAAAGTTTATTCATTGGATAACATTGATAATGGGTTGGGCGAATATTTTTTAGTGTGGGTTTTTGGATTCAAGTTAGATGAGTTTAGATTTGGAGGGGATATGGGAGGGTGTTGGTTTGGAGGTGGGGTGGTTGATGAGTGGAACAGTCTGCCTAGTAGGGTTATTGAAGCAAGGACCTTGGGTAGTTTCAAATTTAGGTTGGATAAATTCATGAGTGAGAGGGGTTGGATTTGAACATAAGAACATAAGAACATAAGAAAGGAGGAACACTACATCATTAGTAAGGCCTCACCTAGATTACGCAGCTCAGTTCTGGTCTCCATATTACAGAATGGACATAAATTCGTTAGAAAACATTCAGCGTAGAATGACTAAATTAATACATAGCATTAGAAATCTTCCGTATGAAGATAGATTGAAGACCCTTAAATTACATTCACTTGTATGACGAAGAATGAGGGGAGACATGATCGAGGTATACAAGTGGAAAATAGATATTAACAAAGGAGATATAAGAACATAAGAATGGAGGAACACTGCAGAAGGCCTACTGGCCCATACAAGGTAGGATATAAATATGTATTAATATTGGTAGAATTACCGACAATATGTTAAGTAAAAGGACACAAATGCAACTAATGAGACATTTTATTGTGGCAACGTTTCGCTCTCCAGGAGCTTTGTCAAGCTCCTGGAGAGCGAAACGTTGCCACAATAAAATTCCTCATTAGTTGCATTTGTGTCCTTTTACTCAGGATATAAATAAGGTCTTGAGGATATCTCTTCAAGAGAGAACCCGCAATAATGGATTCAAGTTAGATAAGTTTAGATTTAGAAAGAATATAGGAAAGTATTGGTTTGAAGTTCAATGTGGACAAGTGTAAGGTGCTAGTCGTTGGTAATGAAAATATCCCTCGAATTTATAAACTAGGTGAAGTAGAGCTTGATCATACAGAATGTGAAAAAGACTTGGGAGCCATGGTAAGCAGAAATCTAAAGCCAAGACAACAGTGCCTAAGTGTGCACAATAAGGCTAACAGATGGTAAATTAGACACATATGCAACACTTGGTTATCTTTATTGAGGAAACGTTTAGCCACACAGTGGCTTCATCAGTCCATACAAAGGAGAATCGTGAAGAACAGGAGGAGTTTGAGGTGGTCAGTCCATCAATCTTGAATATAATAAAGCATATAAGAACATAAGAATGGAGGAACACTGCAGGCCTACTGGCCCATACAAGGCGTATTGGTTAGGAAATTGGTTTGGAAATAGGGTAGTTGATGAGTGGAACAGTCTACTTAGTAGGGTGATTGACGCTAAAACCTTGGGTAGTTTAAAGTTTAGGTTGGATAAATACATGAGTGAGAGGGGTTGGATTTGAGTGGGACTTGCACATGAGTAAATAGATTTATCAGAGCTTACTGTTAGGGTAGCACTGAAAGTGGGTTGGGCAAATATTCTGCTAGTGGGGTGGATTGTAAAGGACCTTCCCAGTATGGGCCAACAGGCCTGCTGCAGTGCTCCTCCTTTCTTATCTAACATTTTTAATTTATCTCTTCAAACAGGTGTAGTGTCTGATATGTGGAAGATGGCTAATGTAATTCCTATTTTTAAAGCAGGGGACAAGTCACTACCGTCAAACTACCGCCCAATAAGCCTGACCTCAATTGTAGGCAAATTACTAGAGTCAATTATAGCTGATATTATTAGAAGCCATCTAGATAACCATAATTTGATTAATGATACCCAGCATGGATTCACGAGGGGCCGTTCCTGCCTATCTAATTTATTAACCTTCTTCAGTAAAGCTTTTGAGGCTGTTGATCACGATAAAGAATTCGATATTGTTTATTTAGACTTTAGTAAGGCTTTTGATAGAGTACCGCACCAGAGACTGTTAAAGAAAGTGGCAGCTCATGGCATTGGGGAAAAGTGCTGTCATGGATCGAGTCATGGCTCACCAATAGGAAGCAGAGAGTGTGCATAAATGGGGTTAAATCCGAATGGGGACTTGTAACAAGTGGTGTTCCACAGGGATCAGTCTTAGGCCCATTGTTATTTATAATATATATCAATGACCTTGATGAGGGAATTACTAGTGATATGAGCAAATTCGCCGACGACACGAAGATAGGTAGGATAATTGATTCAAACATAGATGTCATAGAACTTCAGGAAGATTTAGACAAACTTAATTCGTGGTCAGAAAAGTGGCAGATGCAGTTCAATGTAGATAAATGCAAGGTTCTGAAGCTCGGGAGTGTCCATAACCCAAGCACTTATAAGTTAAATAACGTAGAACTTAGCCATACAGATTGCGAGAAGGACTTGGGGGTGATGGTAAGCAGCAACCTTAAACCAAGACAGCAATGCCTAATCGTACGTAATAAGGCAAATAGATTACTGGGATTTATATCAAGAAGTGTTAGCAACAGAAGTCCAGAGGTTATATTACAGCTTTATACATCATTAGTAAGGCCTCACCTAGATTACGCAGCTCAGTTCTGGTCTCCATATTACAGAATGGACATAAATTCGTTAGAAAACATTCAGCGTAGAATGACTAAATTAATACATATCATTAGAAATCTTCCTTACGAAGAAAGATTGAAGACCCTAAAATTACATTCACTTGTAAGACGTAGAATGGGGGAGACATGATCGAGGTATACAAGTGGAAAATGGGTATTAACAAAGGGGATATAAATAAGGTCTTGAGGATATCTCTCCAAGAGAGAACCCGCAATAATGGATTCAAGTTAGATAAGTTTAGATTTAGAAAGGATATAGGAAAGTATTGGTTTGGAAATAGGGTAGTTGATGAGTGGAACAGTCTGCCTAGTAGGGTTATTGAAGCTAGGACCTTGGGTAGTTTCAAATTTAGGTTGGATAAATTCATGAGTGAGAGGGGTTGGATTTGAGTGGGACTCGCGCATGAGTGGGTAGAATTGTCAAAGCTTATTTCTTGGGTAGCATTGAAAATTGGGTTGAGCAAATATTCTGTTAGTGGGACGGATTGTAAAGGACCTGCCTAGTATGGGCCAACAGGCCTGCTGCAGTGTTCCTCCTTTCTTATGTTCTTATGTCTCTCATCTCAAGAGTGAAGATTCAAGGATCTATACAGTGTTATACAGAGAATCATTTTAGTCATCCTTCTCTGTATGAACATAAGAAAGGAAGAACACTGCAGCAGGCTTGTTGGCCCATACTAGGCAGATCCTTTACAATCTATCTCACTAACAGAATATTTGCCCAACCCAATGAATTTATATCCATTCTATAGTAAGACCAAAACTGAGCGGCATAATCCAAGTGTAGATGAATGGTTCAGAGAACCGACAAGGTGATAAATTAGACACTTGTCGGTTCTCTGAACCATTCATCTACATCCTGTCTGACACAGCAACATCTTGGGATCTTAATACAGGGAATTTTTCACTTGCCCAACCCTTGGGCACGACCTACTTCCACATTGGATGAATGTGACACCACCTACGACTTCTGCACCTCTCCTGCCTACAGTATATTAGCTGCTTCCTAGCACATATGCTGTATTCTTATCAAGATTGATGGACTGACTACATCGACTCAAGGCCGAGGGACTGATTATCTCAAACTCCTCCTGTTCTTCACCTTTCTCCTTTGTATGGACTGATGAAGTCACTGTGTGGCGAAACGTTTCCTCAATAAAGATACCCAAGTGTTGCATATGTGTCTAATTTATCATAATCCAAGTGAAGTACAAAGCTGTAATAATATTGGTAGAATTACCGACAATATGTTAAGTAAAAGGACACAAATGCAACTATTGTGACATTTTATTGTGGCAACGTTTCGCTCTCCAGGAGCTTTCTCAAGCCGTTACAAGCGATAATGGACATAGTGGGCTTATATATACTCTCAAAGTGAGGTGAAATACTAGTGGTGGTAGTAGTAGTGATATTAGTAGTAGTAGTAGTAATACAATAAGGTAGAACAATCAACATGCACATGAGTAAAAGGTGATAAAACAAATACTTGGGTAGTATAACAATAGGTTAGACAAATATTTCTGCTGGAGGTTGAAATATCGAAGGCCTGCTAATTCAACACAAGCACATCTACGATGTGCTTGTGTTGAATTAGCAGGAGAGACTATGTGATGGTAGGGTTTACTGTTTTCAGGAGGATTCTTGCTAAGACTTCAGAGATGGTGAAGCTGCCTTTGTTTTGTTTAATTGTGTTAGAAACAGAGATAAGTGCTGATTCAAGGCATTTGCGTCTACGGAAATTAGTTTCTTTGATTACTAGTCGGGCGTCTTTGAATTTCATGAGATGATTGTTGGAATTTCGGTGTTGTACGCAGGCGTTGTTCAGGTTATCGTTTCTGCATGCATTAATGTGTTCATTGATGCGTGTTTCGAGGTTCCTTGCTGTTTCTCCTACATAAATTCTGTCGCTGTAAAATAAGTGTTACTTAAACTTCTTGATGTAAATTCAAGTAATCTGTTAGCTTTATTGTGTACACTTAGACACTGTTGTCTTGGCTTTTTCACATTCTGTGATTAAGCTGTACATGTAAATCTTTTAATTAGGGATGTAGGGTAACAAGCTATTCCATCTATTGGAGATGTGAAGCTGAAACAACAAATGTAATTCATTTTCTTGATAAACATATTTTTTCTTCTATTATTACAAGAACAACTACTATTACCACTACTACTACTACCACCACCACTACTGTAGAAATCAATCATATGGCAAAACTCACCTCACTAAGATGGGCTGGGAGCAAGTACGTATATAAGGACATTCGTTCGCGTGGATACACATACGGATCCCGGTCTTGGCGAACATTATACATATGTGGATACACATACTTCATTAGTTCCTGACGAGTCATATCTTTGAGTAACGAGTGGAGAGTTATCAGCCATGTTCTCGTGCCTAGTAACTTACTTAATGTTATCCTCAATATTATATTGGACTCTACTCTCGCCCAGTCACCAGGTACATGATGCAGAACTTGCTCTTGAGAAAGATGGAAATTATCCTCGTTTCTTCGCGTTGTTCAGTAAGGCAACTCTGGACGACCTACCTGACGAAGGCGACGCAGCAACTCCACCCCTGAAGCCGTCGTGGAAAATGGCCCGACTATTGATTTAAAGTTTGCATTCGCTGCCTTGTTGTTGTATACCATTTTATCTGTAGCCAAATACGACAGGAAGGTATTGCTCCAACCCTACTGTGTTCTACTGTGTTGGAGAGCTGTGTTCTACTGTGTTGGAGAGCTGTGTTCTACTGTTTTGGAGAGCTGTGTTCTACTGTGCTGGAGAGCTGTGTTCTACCGTGTTGGAGAGCTCTACTCATCGATGTTTCTATATATATAATTTTAAAATCTAAAAAAACAGATAACCAGCAAATAAAATATAAATTTATTATACTGTATGTTATTTTTCTCCATAAACATCGAGAAGCGCTGCTTCCTGCTTCTAATGGAACACAACATTATGGTCAGTTAATTAACACCATGTTAGATTCCTTATAATGGCAAAATTATGATTAAATATGAAGATTAGGAGGGGTGGAGAAGAGGATAATAAAGAGAAGGAAAGGTTAGAAGATGGGAAATAGGAAAATGAAAATGATGAAAAGAGAGAGGAGGAGAGCAAAGTTCTCACCTTTCCTAACCCCCAACACACCAATGACTGCTAACCCACTTACTACCGTATGGGCTACAAGCCGCTCACTCACCACGTCCTGGACGGCACTACAGTGCCCACGACACTAACCTCCAGCAAAACTGTTGTTATCAGGGCAGTAAAGACGGCTGGCAAGTCACATGCTCCGACAAATATCACAACTTTTTCTTCTAGTATGTCTTTTCTACACATTGAGGTGATATTTGGGATGGTTGTAGCCATTACTGTATCAGCCGTGGGTCTTCCCTACGTGTTTCTGCCATTGTAAATTATTGCCTACTTTCATGTTGCAGTTGTTATTGTCGCTGTTCCTGCTCCAGCTGCTGTTGCTAGTGGTCTTGCTTCTGCTTCTATTGCTGTTACTGTTGCTACTCTTGCCGCTATTGTTGTTGCTGCAGATGATTTTCGTGTTGCTTCTGTTTGTTCAGAACTGAAGAAACTATTGGTGGCGAAGCGTTTCAGCAAGAAAATATCCTACCGCTGAACATGTGTCACATTTCAGACAGAATAACAGTTCTTATTGGCAGTATGGATAGGTAGAGACTGTTTAACTGGAGAGGGACAGACAAGACGCCATAAGTATTAGCACAAACCCCGGTTTAATCACAGGGAAGTTTGAAATAGTTAATTCAAAAGGCAATAAGAAAGTGAGTTCGAACTAGGAAAGAGTATGAAAGACCCCAAAGAGGCTTAGAACAAGACACTGCAGGTTGACTGTAGGTTAAGAGGCAGGACCCAGGAACTTAGATCTTAATCTAGCAGTGAATAAATTTTAAAATAGAAGAAATCACAATTCCTCTGAAGATATGCAGGTTTTATTTCTTATTTTGACTGGTATTTTTTTCATATTAACAATTAATGAGCCGGATGTCAACACCCACAAACACAGCTACTTGTATTTGATCCCTGGTGTCATCGCTCCTGCAACCCCACAACATTACTGTGCAAAATCAGTGCTAGGTGACTACACTTGCAGGGAAGACCCACAGGTGCAACCGGGAATCATTACGATAATCAACAAAGGGGCACAATAGGGCACTGGAATACACAAATAGGACACTGTAACACAAATAGGGCACTGGAACACAAATAGGGCACTGGAACATAAATAGGACAGTAACACAAATAGGGCACTGGAACACACACTAGGGTACTGGAACACACAATAGGGTACTGGAACACACAATAGGGCAATGGAACACACAATAGGACACTGGAACACACAAAAGGGCACTGGAACACACAATAGGGTACTGGAACACACAATAGGACACTAACACAAATAGGGCAATGGAGCACAATAGGACACTGGAACACACAATAGGGCACTGGAACACAATAGAGTACTGGAACACAGAATAGGGCACTGGAACACACAATAGGGCACTGAAACACAATAAGACACTGGAACACACAATAAGGCACTGGAACACACAATAGGGCACTGGAACACACATTAGGGTACTGGAACACACAATAGAGCACTGGAACACACATTAGGGTACTGGAACACAATAGGGCACTGGAACACACAATAGGGCACTGGAACTCACATTCAACAACCGTTCTTTCCCCACCACCACCCATTCTTCCCCATCAACAACTCTACTTCTCCACCACCACCCGTTCTTCTCCACCACCACCCGTTCTTCTCCACCACCATCCGTTCTTCTCCACTACCATCCGTTCTTCTCCACCACCACCACCCGTTCTTCTCCATCACCACCCGTTCTTCTCCACCACCATCCGTTCTTCTCCACCACCATCCGTTCTTCACCACCACCCGTTCTTCTCTACCACCATCCGTTCTTCACCACCACCCGTTCTTCTCCACCACCACCCGTTCTTCTCCATCACCTCTAACTTTCATCATTACCTTGGTGAGCTGTGGTGCACTAAATTACATTCTCACCTTGTTTGTTGCCAGGGACGAGGTCAATGCCTCCACCTTGTTTGTTGCCAGGGACGAGGTCAATGCCTCCACCTTGTTTGTTGCCAGGGACGAGGTCAATGCCTCCACCTTGTTTGTTGCCAGGGGCGAGGTCAATGCCTCCACCTTGTTTGTTGCCAGGGACGAGGTCAATGCCTCCACCTTGTTTGTTGCCAGGGACGAGGTCAATGCCTCCATCTTGTTTGTTGCCAGGGACGAGGTCAATGCCTCCATCTTGTTTGTTGCCAGGGACGAGGTCAATGCCTCCATCTTGTTTGTTGCCAGGGACGAGGTCAATGCCTCCACCTTGTTTGTTGCCAGGGACGAGGTCAATGCCTCCACCTTGTTTGTTGCCAGGGACGAGGTCAATGCCTCCACTTTGTTTGTTGCCAGGGACGAGGTCAATGCCTCCACCTTGTTTGTTGCCAGGGACGAGGTCAATGCCTCCACCTTGTTTGTTGCCAGGGACGAGGTTAATGCCTCCATCTTCTTTGTTGCCAGGGACGAGGTCAATGCCTCCACCTTGTTTGTTGCCAGGGACGAGGTCAATGCCTCCATCTTGTTTGTTGCCAGGGACGAGGTCAATGCCTCCATCTTGTTTGTTGCCAGGGACGAGGTCAATGCCTCCACCTTGTTTGTTGCCAGGGACGAGGTCAATGCCTCCACCTTGTTTGTTGCCAGGGACGAGGTCAATGCCTCCATCTTGTTTGTTGCCAGGGACGAGGTCAATGCCTCCATCTTGTTTGTTGCCAGGGACGAGGTCAATGCCTCCATCTTGTTTGTTGCCAGGGACGAGGTCAATGCCTCCATCTTGTTTGTTGCCAGGGACGAGGTCAATGCCTGCACCTTGTTTGTACTCACTCCTCCATCCCTCCCACACACCACTCTTCCATCCCTCCCACATACTCCTCCATCCCTCCCACACACCACTCCTCCCACATACTCCTCCATCCCACCCCACATATAACTCCACACCTCCAACATACCACTCCTCCATCCCTCCCACATACTCCTCCATCCCACCCCACATATAACTCCACACCTCCAACATACCACTCCTCCATGCCCTCCCACACACCATCTCACTCCACTCACACATCCTCTTCGCAATTTTCCCACCACTAATTAAGGCAGCTAAATACACTAACCCTTAACTTAGGTTTATAAGAACCATAACGACCTACATTATAATCGAATGCTTTGGCATAAATAATATTTAGCCTTATACTCGACTATCATAAGGTCCATATTAATTTCTCTTAGAATACCTCGTTCTGCAGCTGCAATAACAGGAGTAATATTACCTGATTTTCGTGGTTAATACTCAGTTTAAGGACGGCAAGTGGTATTCAACCTTAGATTCTATTATCATAAAAGTCATAGTCCTACATTGCAAAATTTTTCACATTTAATGAAAACAGAACAGCTGTTGTACACATACCCTTCAAGGATGGGGGGTGGGGGTGCCCTGATGCTGCTGAAGGACTCTTGATCCAATGAAGTGGTGCCATCATCCGCTCCACTGAACCAAACATGGTTACCTTACATTCCCCAGTTGCTGTGTGACTCCTACAGGTTTAGCGTTTTCCTACAATAGTAATAACTATGGAGGGAGGGAGAGGAGGGGAGGGGGGAGCAGCGCGTGTTTACACTTGTCAATCACACAAGCAACTTCAACCTGCACAACATCAACTGCTCTCAAAACATAACTGTTCTTTTATCCGCATTTATACACCAAACCTACTCACAGCATACCTACTTACAACATATAGCATACCTACACACCTACTTACAGCATACGTACATACCTCCTTACATCATACCTACACACCTACTTACATCATACCTACACACCTACTTACATCATACCTACACACCTACTTACAGCATACCTACACACCTACTTACAGCCTACCTACACACCTACTTACAGCCTACCTATACACCTACTTACAGCATAACTACTCATAACATACCTACTTACATCATACCTACTTACAACATACAGCAACATAATTCGATTTTTGAACACACTGATGTTCCATTGGCCGTACTTACTCCCCAACATAATTGTCATGAAATAACGCTAATCTTGATTTAAGGAATTGGAGCATGGGTCCAATTACTTAGATCAAGAGCCCTCCCTCACCAGCATCAAGGAACCTACCTCGAGAATAGCGTCAAGGAACCTACCTTGAGGGAACATCAAGGAACCTACCTCGAGAATAGCGTCAAGGAACCTACCTTGAGAATAGCGTCAAGGAACCTACCTTGAGTGAACATCAAGGAACCTACCTCGAGAATAGCATCAAGGAACCTACCTTGGGGGAACATCAAGGAACCTACCTCGAGAATAGCGTCAAGGAACCTACCTTGGGGGAACATCAAGGAACCTACCTCGAGAATAGCATCAAGGAACCTACCTTGAGAATAGCGTCAAGGAACCTACCTTGAGTGAACATCAAGGAACCTACCTCGAGAATAGCATCAAGGAACCTACCTCGAGAATAGCATCAAGGAACCTACCTTGAGAATAGCGTCAAGGAACCTACCTTGAGTGAACATCAAGGAACCTACCTCGAGAATAGCATCAAGGAACCTACCTTGAGGGGACTCAGCCTTATAAATTATCGTCCTGTGGGAAACACCCAAGACTGACTGTCTCTTCAAGGAAGGACTTGAAAGTGAACCTTATGCTCAATGAGTAAAAGGGCGAGGTTAGTTGCTTACGGGTGGTTAAATACAACCCTAACGAGGTACTACATCTGCGGGTTCACGTCGGCGCGTGTACACACACCTTCGCGTACACGTATGTATGCGATGGTGTACACACACACACACTTTACATATTTAATCAGGTGTGGCTCCATGCTGAAACTGCACACTCAAAAGATTCTTTTAACAAGTGTAAAGGGACCAAGACTTTTCAACACTTCCTTCATACATAAGAAGAATTACCACTAGGCTCCTGGCTGTCTTCATGCGTGAACTTGATAAGTTCCTAAAGTCAATTTCTGATGTCTCGCCACGGTGCCTTCGCCATCAACTAGGAGGCCTGCTCAGAGACCTGGCCGCAGCAATGGTCACCTCCAGAATAGACTACAGCTAACATATAGGCAATCTATGTTGTGTATAATATATGAAATAAGTTTATGTTAATGTTCCTGAAAGTTATCTTAATCTTAGACAATTTTTGTATAAAGAATACAGCCACAGTTACAAGTTTTTATATGAGCTATCGGTGATATGCTGGGTGTGATGCTCCCTGTGAAGCTCTTACTCTCAGTACGCTGTCAGCAGGGCCTCTCCACCTATGCTGTAATTCCTGTCTGATCTAACCCTCTGTCCCACTCTTACTGACTCTGCATTTATAATGTAATTCCAGTAGCCTCTTGCCTGACCACGTCTGCAGCCTGTTCAAGTTATCTTGGAACCTGTCCCTGTCCTCTCCGGTTGTTACCTTTCTCATTAGTTTCACAGCATCGGCAAACACTGATACATAGAAGTCAATCTCCTCCGAAGGGGCGTTGAAAGGTGTGCGTGTGACGGCACTAGCACTCACAAGGACGGAATACACGATTTCTTTTTATTATCAAGCCATATTCCAATGACCTCAGAATTATTATTATTATTATAATTATTATTGTTGTTGTTATTATTTATTTATTCAAGTGAACTCTGCAACTACCGTATATGTTTATGTTGTCTCCTCACTCGCCCGGCCCTCACTCCAGAGACGTTATATATCAGTCTCAACATTTCGTCTTTCATAATACCCAACTCTGAAGGTTTTAACTTTTCTCCTCTCACATCCCAAATTTAATTCAAACAGCCCAGCTCCACTTTGCCCCTCTCACACTCTTTGTCCCATTCATTGCTACTTTGTCCCACTCACTCGTAATATGTCCCACTGACTCCCACTCTGACCCTCTGCCAGCTTGTCTACCTTCGTCCAAATGATCCTTAACACAGTCTCCTATTCTTTCTTTGTCTCAATCAGGTGTACTTTGTAGCACTCTGCTCCACTCAGGTGCCTCGGGAACCACTCAGGTTCCCTCGAAACCACTCAGTACCACTCGTCCCTATCTACTTGTACCCCTCTCTACCTCCGTCCTCTCCTGCACTCTTCAACTCCCCACGTCCCAAAGTTAACTCTCTCTCAGCGAAGATTTTTTCACCCTGATGACCTGTGTAAATAACCTCTACCTCCCACTTTTTCCCTTCCCTGTGCCTGTGAACTGTTTCGAGAGTTCGTCTACTCTCGGTCTGGGTCCACACTTGATATCGCATAATTTATTTTCGTCCTGAGCTGTATAATTATTGATTTCTGGGATTTCGTTTGTATCCTCTTGTTCAAAAACGGAGAGGAAATACGTGCAGAAAATGGCATACATTTCTTTGTCACTAACAGTAAGATGACTCGAGTTATATTACTGTTTGTATCTTAATGGCGCACTGTAGACAACAGTGAAGAAAATACACACGTTGCTGGGCGAGCTTTTGTTGAGACGACGTTACACTGTGTGTAAAGCCTCATCATGACTTAACAGAGACTTAATAAAAGGTCTAACACAGCGTAAGGCTCTCATAATAAAAGCTTATTTTACATCGTGTGTCTTGTTCTTCGTTCGTAATTGTCTGGTGAATCAAGCTGCTGCTGCTGCTGCCGCCAGCGGGGTCCCATAAGGCTCTGTTCTGGGACCCATACTGTTCCTGGTCGACATATAAATGACCGCCCTGTGTAAACGCTGCCAGACAACAACAAACTAACGAGAAGAATCAAAACTGAGGAGGACTGCTATACACTACAAGATGACCTGAACTGTTTACAAGAAGAGTGGGAGAAGAACTGGCTGCTGGAAGTCAACCCAGTAAATACGAAAGTACAATAATGAAAATACGCAGATGGCAATGATAAACAACTCGCAGAAAACATAAACGAGAATGAACTAAGCGTAAACAGGGAACCAGTCACCAAAAGCCAATGTAAATTGGATAATGAATAAAAACTCCAAACAGTGACTGGAATAATTCACCTCATGGCGACGTTTCGGTCTCTCCTGGACCATTGTCAAATCACAAGTGGAAAAGTAAACTGGATAACATCGACGATATGCACGAAGCTTACAAACATAAGATCAGAATTCATGATCCTAAATACAGAAGCAAGCAACACAATTTACAGAAGGTTCGACCAGTACTTGACTAAAAGCGTCTCCTGCGAGGCATCCACACCTAATAAAACACATCAATAAAAGCGAAAAAAGTTCAAAAGTGCGCAGCAACATTGGTATCAAGATAGATAAATAAAGCTACGAAGAAAGGGTAAGGGAACTGGTCACATCTGGCAACATCAAGGTATTCACAGAGGTAAAATAAGGCAGACACAGAAATAACATCATAGACAGAACTAACATAATGGCAGACACGGAGATAACATCATGGTAGACAAAGAGATAACATCAAGGCAGACATAGAGATAGCATCATGGTAGACAAAGAGATAAAATCAAGGCAGACACAGAGATAACATCAAGACAGATAACATCAAGACAGATAACATCAAGGCAGACACAGATAACATCAAGACAGAGATAATATCAAGGCAGACACAGATAACATCAAGACAGAGATAATATCAAGGCAGACACAGATAACATCAATACAGACACAGAGATAACATCAAGACAGACACAGATATAACATCAAGACAGACACAGAGATAACATCAAGGTAGACAGAGATAACATCAAGGTAGACAGAGATAACATCAAGGCAGACACAAAGATAACATCAAGGCAGACACAGATATAACATCAAGGTAGACAGAGATAACATCAAGGCAGACACAGATAACATCAAGACACAGAGATAACATCAAGACACAGAGATAATATCAAGGCAGACACAGATAACATCAATACAGACACAGAGATAACATCAAGGCAGACACAGAGATAACATGAAGACAGACACAGAGATAACATCAAGGCAGACAGAGATAACATCAAGGCAGACACAGAGATAACATCAAGGCAGACACAGAGATAACATCAAGGCAGACACAGAGATAACATCAAGGTAGACAGAGATAACATCAAGGCAGACACAGGGGTAACATCATTATCAAGACAGACACAGGTACAGCAAGGGGACCATCACATACCTGCGCTACAATAGAGAAGCAGCAATAAAAGCCAAGAAAAAGTTTTCGTACTCTTAAGAAGTGCACACGGGAGCTCCCTTAATTACCCCCGGATGCAATCTTATCAGCAGCAAGATGTTGGCAATTCTGGGCTCTTTTCTCCCCTCCAAAAGACTGCATTACACTGGGCAGTTACAAAGATGAAACTCATCATTACGTTCCCAACCAAAAAAAAGATTAAAATTGTAAGAGAAATCCGCAGGTATTAAAGGTAAATTGCTGGCATTTTGCTCCACGAAACGTGTCAGTTTCTCTCAGCTGATAACTTGCTGAAGATTAAACGACGAAAAGAATATCGTCTCAACGGTATCTAAGAAAACCTCGAGCTCAACACACCTTATTTCGTCCTCAAAAAGACTCTCACTGTTTTTCACTTATCTGTGACTTGAGACTCCCAGATAAATGGATGAATTTCAAGCCAACTACCGGAATGATTGGTGGAGAGAAGTGTGGAGACTGGTGGAGGGAGCGGTGAAAACTGTGGTGGAGGGAGCGGTGAAAACTGTGGTGGAGGGAAGTGTGGAGACTGGTGGAGGGAAGGGTGGAGACTGGTGGAGGGAGCGGTGAAAACTGTGGTGGAGGGAAGGGTGGAGACTGGTGGAGGGAAGGGTGGAGACTGGTGGAGGGAAGGGTGGAGACTGGGGTGAAAGGAAGGGTGGAGACTGAGGTGGAGGGAAGGGTGGAGATGGAAGATGATGAGGCACCATGAATGGCCACGACAGACAGCTAGGCATGAATATAATTTTCCTCAAGATTTAATTGTAGTCAGTGAAGAAGAAGAGCACAAGCACAGCCAGGAATATATTATGAGTGCAACGTGCACAAACATCCTCCATGACTTAAATTTTCAGGTGGACTAGGCGTGTACCAGCTAACTCGCTCACACAGGTGGACTAGGCGTGTACCAGCTAACTCGCTCACACAGGTGGACTAGGCGTGTACCAGCTAACTCGCTCACACAGGTGGATTAGGCGTGTACCAGCTAACTGGCTCACACCAACTAGAGGTACTATCACTCAGTGAGATACTGAGAGAAATGTCTCTCCGGTTGAGCTGGAGATTTTGTGAACCATTTCAAGTTTTTCAACAAGCCGGTGTTGGTATATTTGATGCTAGACAAACTAGGTAAACATTATCAACAAAGACATGAGTGAGACATGTGCAACAGTTGAGGATCTTCACTGAAGAGATAAAAATAACAAAGTGTTGCACATGTGAAGCAAGACAAGTCTGAGGAATGTTTCCAGGGAAGATGGATTAACAAGTCTGAGGAATGTTTCCAGGGAAGATGGATTAACAAGTCTGAGGAATGTTTCCAGGGAAGATGGATTAACAAGTCTGAGGAATGTTTCCAGGGAAGATGGATTAACAAGTCTGAGGAATGTTTCCAGGGAAGATGGATTAACAAGTCGGGAACTCACTCGCAGGAACAGCGCTCAAAGAGGGAGGAAGCAGGAGAGTGTGATTAAGTGTACAGAGACAAGAAGAGAGTAAACAAAGAGTTCTTTCTTGAAAATATCTTTCCAAGAAAGAACTCGAAACCTGGGATTAAATTTGGGTAAATTCAAGTCTAGAAAGGATACAGAAAGTACTAGTTTGATAATAGTTTGAGTGGGACAAGGTGTCAAATGTCGTGAAGGCAGATTATTATGGCGATTATAAATTTATCTTACATAAAGGTGACAGATTTAGTAAATTATAATTAAATCTTATTTGTAAAATTGCTCACAATTTGTGGCTAGGCTAGATTGCTCAAATTTTCAAAATATTAAGAAATATTGAGAATCCTCAAGCCAAGAAAGGAACCTGGACAGTGGCCGGAATGCATGGGACAAAGTTAAAGATCAAGAGGATGGATTGAGAGGTAGAATTAACGAAGAACCAGAAAGCTGTTGTGGAAACATCGAACCGATTCTCCGTGTTACCCGATGAATGTGAGTCGACTACAGGGAACATCACGAACAACACCAAGGAAGGTAAGAACATTGTTCTTGTTGGGGATAGTCAAATTAGGTATATGGATAGGGCCTTCTGCTTGAAAGAGAGAAGTAGGAGACAGAGGGTTTGCTTTCCTGGAGCTGGGATGGAGGATATTGTTAGCCGTCTGGACGACATCATGAGAGGTAATGGGAGCAATCCTATTATCTGTCTCAGTGCTGGAGGCAACGATGTTGGCAGACGTAGGAGTGAGGACCTGACTAGCAGGTATAGGTCAGCAATAGACATAATTAGGAAGAAGGGTGGGAACCCTGTCATATGTGGTATTTTGCCAAGGAGAGGAGTTGGAGATGAATGGCTGTCCAGGGCAATTGGTGTCAATTGCTGGCTGGACAAACACTGTAAGGACAATGCAGTACCATTTATTTGCAACTGGGACCACTTCTATGGCCGAAATGACATGTATGCCAGGGATGGGGTTCACTTATCCAGGGCAGGTGTGGATTTTCTTGCTAGCTCAGTTGAGGGTGTTGTTAGGACTTTAAACTAGGATTAGTTAGAGGTATGGGTTTAGAAATGGAAAATACTGAATGTCGAAATATAGATCTAGGCTTTGATATAAAAATCTTAACAATAACAAGGACAGTAATAGGTATAGTGGTAAAACAGAATGGAGCAGGAAGGGTAAAGAGAAAGGAGGGTCTTTAAAAGTGTATTATACAAATAGTCGTAGTGCTAGGAATAAGATGGACGATTTGAGATTAGTTGCAAGTGCAGGTAACATTGATGTATTTGCCATAACTGAGACGTGGTTCAATACGAAAAATAGGGACATGCCTGCTGAATGTCATATACAGGGTTTTAAATTGTTCCAAGTAGACAGAAGTTTCGGGAAGGGGGGTGGAGTGGCACTGTATGTCCGAGATCGCTTGAACTGTTGCATAAAAAGGGAATAAAGTCTGAAATAACACATACAGAGTCTGTCTGGATAGAATTTTCAGAGGGGCATAAAAAATTGATTTTAGGTGTGATATACCGTCCCCCAAACTTAGATAGGGACCAAGGGAGACTACTATGGGAGGAAATTGTTAAGGCCACAATGCACGATAACGTAGTTATTCTGGGTGACTTCAACTTTAGTCAAATTGATTGGAATTTTTTGACTGGGAATTTAGAATCTAACGACTTCTTAGAAGTAGTTCAAGATTGTTTTTTGAAGCAGTTTGTGACAGAACCTACAAGGGAAATAACCTGCTTGACTTAGTTCTGGCAAACAAGGAAACCCTTGTTAATAATTTAGAAATTACAGAGGAACTCGGCGCAAGCGACCACAAATCAATTACCTTTGGCATTGAATGGAAGTTTCATAGTACGAATAACTCAGTAACGGTCCCAGATTTTCGCTTAGCAGATTACAATGGACTTAGAGAACACTTATCATCTGTGGACTGGGGTAATGAAGAGAGCTATCAATATGACAGTTTTCTGAACACTATACATGCTGCCCAAATAACATTTATCCCATATAAAGAAATTAGATCGAATAGAAATGACCCAAAATGGATGAATAATAGGCTCAAATATCTTTTAGGGCAGAAGAAAGGAATTTATAGGCGTATCAAACGAGGTGAGGGTCATCTTATGAGTCAGTATATTGACATTAAGAGGGACGTTAAAAAGGGGATAAGAAAAGCTAAACGGGACTACGAAATTAAAGTTGCTAGGGATTCGAAAACTAACCCAAAAAGTTTTTTCCAGGTGTATAGAACAAAAGTTAGAGATAAGATAGGTCCCCTTAAAAATAATTATGGGTATCTTACTGACAAAGAGAATGAAATGTGCTCTATTTTTAATAATTATTTTCTCTCGGTTTTCACTCAGGAAGACACTAATAATATCCCAAGAATTAGGTATTTTAGTGGGCCTGAAGAAGATAAATTATGTAGTATCACAGTCACTAGCGAAAAGGTTATCAAACAGATAGACCGTTTGAAGCAAAATAAATCGCCAGGCCCTGATGAGCTTTTTCAAGGGTTCTTAAGGAATGCAAAATAGAACTCTGTGAACCCTTAACTAACATTTTTAACCTATCTCTTCAAACAGGTGTAGTGGCGGATATGTGGAAGATGGCTAATGTAATTCCTATTTTTAAAGCAGGGGACAAGTCGTTACCATCAAATTACCGCCCAATAAGTCTAACATCAATTGTAGGCAAATTACTAGAGTCGATTATAGCTGATAACATAAGAAGCCATCTCGATAGGCATAATTTGATTAATGATACTCAGCATGGATTCATCAGGGGCCGTTCCTGCCTAACTAATTTATTAACTTTTTCAGTAAGGCTTTTGAGGCAGTTGATAATGATAAAGAATTCGATATCGTTTATTTGGATTTTAGTAAGGCTTTTGATAGAGTACCACATCAGAGACTGTTAAAGAAAGTGGCTGCTCATGGCATTGGGGGAAAAGTGTTGTCATGGATCGAGTCATGGCTCACCAATAGGAAGCAGAGGGTGTGCATAAATGGGGTTAAATCGGAGTGGGGATCTGTAACAAGTGGCGTTCCTCAGGGATCGGTTTTGGGCCCGTTGTTGTTTATAATATATATAAATGACCTTGACGAGGGAATTTCTAGTGATATGAGCAAATTCGCTGATGACACGAAGATAGGTAGGATAATCGATTCAGACGTAGATGTCAGTGAACTACAGGAGGATTTAGACAAACTCAATTCCTGGTCAGAAAAATGGCAGATGCAGTTCAATGTAGATAAATGCAAAGTTCTAAAGCTCGGGAGTGTCCATAACCCAAGCACTTATAAGTTAAATAACGTAGAACTTAGCCATACAGATTGCGAGAAGGACTTGGGGGTGATGTTAAGCAGCAACCTTAAACCAAGACAGCAATGCCTAAGCGTACGTAATAAGGCAAATAGATTACTGGGATTTATATCAAGAAGTGTTAGTAACAGAAGTCCAGAGGTTATATTACAGCTTTATACATCATTAGTAAGGCCTCACCTAGATTACGCAGCTCAGTTCTGGTCTCCATATTACAGAATGGACATAAATTCGTTAGAAAACATTCAGCGTAGAATGACTAAATTAATACATAGCATTAGAAATCTTCCTTACGAAGAAAGATTGAAGAAACTTAAATTACATTCACTTGTAAGACGTAGAATGAGGGGAGACATGATCGAGGTATACAAGTGGAAAATGGGTATTAACAAAGGGGATATAAATAAGGTCTTGAGGGTATCTCTCAAGAGAGAACCCGCAATAATGGATTCAAGTTAGATAAGTTTAGATTTAGAAAGGATATAGGAAAGTATTGGTTTGGAAATAGGGTAGTTGATGAGTGGAACAGTCTGCCTAGTAGGGTTATTGAAGCTAGGACCTTGGGTAGTTTTAAATTTAGGTTGGATAAATTCATGAGTGAGAGGGGTTGGATTTGAGTGGGAATTGCACATGAGTAAATAAAATTATCAAATCTTATTTCTTAGGTAGCATTGAAAGTTGGGTTGAACAAGTGTTCTGTTGGTGGGATGGAATGTGAAGGACCTGCCTAGTATGGGCCAACAGGCCTGCTGCAGTGTTCCTCCTTTCTTATGTTCTTATGTTCTTAAGATACTAAAGTAGAGGATAGTGCATAGGGTGTGGTCTGTAAGATTCAGATGTACAGCGCGGGGTAAGACACAGGCGCACAGGACTCAGGAGTACAGGACAGGTTGTATAAGACTGAGGCGTACAGGGTGGGAGGGAGTATTGTAAGGTGGGTGTGTTGGACTATACTTGAGCTCCTCCTCCCTCAGTGTCGAGGACAAACAATGGCCAGGTTGTTGCACACACAGCGCAGACAATGAGGAAGGTCTAAGCACAATGATACCTCAGCGTAACTCACTCTTGCCTACACAGTCTACCATTGTTACTCAAACATCCTACCAATGGAAGAATGGCCAAAAAGGTAACAAGTAAATTTATAGTAGACATAAATTAAGTTAAATCATTATAGTGATTTTCTTTATCGTAACATTAAAAGACTTCAGGCAAAGCCTCGTCAAAAGGCGAAATTCCTCGTAGATCTCAATGGCGTTCTGTCGACAACAGCGAAAAGAAACTTTGCAGTCCACGCTTTTAGGGAGACAACGTTTCGCTCTGTGTAGAGCTTTTTTATTGCTCACTACACAGCAGGACGTTGTCCCAGTAAAACCTGCAACGTGTGATTCCTTCACTATTGACTAAGTGTTCTATTATAGTGGTTTCTCGTGTAGTTCATCAATGGTTCATTAGTCATATTACACAAATGAAATACAATATCGACACTTGATAAATTAACAACATGGTCAACACTTGGGCATCTTTATTTTTGTGTGTGTATGTTTTAGTGTTTCAATTTTTTAGTATCTTAAAGGTTTGAATGAGATCTCAGTTTCCTTAGAATAAAAGGTGAAGGGCTCTGAGCCTTTATCGGATTTCTTTCTTAGTGAAAGAACAAGCTTTTAAAGGGGACGTCAGTTCCTCTGTTTTCTAATAAATGTTATTTTTGCCCTATAATCTACCTTGTCCATAATTACTATCGCATTTGCTTTGTCTGCTTTCATAAGGTGAAGTCCAGGATCTTCCCTTAATTCATGGTATAACCTAAGAAATCTCTGAGGACAATTGTGTTGCACAACACAACATAAAAAGAAAGAGATCAAGAAAGAAAAGGATGGTGGGTGGGAAGAAAGTTTTTAAGAGGAGAAGAGGATGGAAAAGGAAGAGAGAAGAATTAGAGAGTGGCCACACTGGTAACACAATACCGCACACCATCGCCCATCCCAAAGCTCGGCTCAGCTGTGGTAATTAAGGTCACCCAACACCGACCTCCTCAACACTTATACCAATTCTCTAGCAACACCTTGCCACTATGGCATTATATATATATATATATATATATATATATATATATATATATATATATATATATATATGGATAAAGTGACACGTATGTTGTGTTGTCTCTTGAGGCGGAACAATGTGTCGTGGGGTCGAACCCTGACCTGCCGCAGCTCGGTAAATGTTTCAATACCACTTGTTTCGTGGTTTCATTGGTAATAATGTTGATATAATTAACGACAATATGTTTAGTAAAAGGACATTTTATTATTGTGGCAACGTTTCGCTCTCCAAGTAAGGGCTTGACAAAGCTCCTGGAGAGCGAAACGTTGCTGCAATAAAATTTCACATTAATTGCACTTGTGTCCTTTTACCTAACAAGTAGTAATTTACTTCAAGCAAAAAATCCTTCACGTTTCACCTACTATGGGTCTTTATAAAAGCACCACAGAGGTACGTAGTGGGTGAAACATTGCAAAATAAACCACTTGTCTGCTTAAAGTATCTCAAAATTATAAAGTGACAGATTCACAGGTTTACTCCTCATTCTTCCAGTTTACTGACGACAATACTAAGATGCTCATTAAGGTCAAGTTTACTTAATACGTTACGAAATGAGTAAATAAAAACAGGATTGGAGTAAAAGACGAACTTAAATCACTCAGTAGGGTGTAAGTCTAACGAGAGACCCAGGAGTGATAATGTAAGATCTCACGTTCAAGGAACATAATGTTATCAGCACAACAGGCTGGATAACCAACTTTTAAAATAAGAGATGTCAAGCCAATGATGACACTCTTCACGTCACTCGTTATCTCTAGGTTGGAATATTTCTATGTTCTAATAGCCCGCTTTCAATGCAGGCAAAACTGCACAACTGGAAAATGTACAGAACCTTCACGGCTCGTATAAACTCAGTCAAGTACCTAAATTACTGGGAGTGCTTGAGGTCCCTAGAACTCTCCTTAAAATGCAGGCGAGAAAGATACATGATAATCTCCACCTGAAAGATACTGGAGGACTTGGTCTCAAATCCGAGCACCGAAATAACTACACATGAACACAAGAGACTTGGCAGAAGGAGCAATTATTATAATCATAACTAAGCGCAAAATGCTGGGTGAAGCATCGTCACAATAATGATACCCAGGTGTTGAACATGTGTCTTATTCATCAAGTTACTGGTGGTGGGCAGTATTCAACAGCCACTGAGTCTGCTCTCTTATTCTCACCTGTGATGGTCGTCACACCAACTTGATCACCCTCTAACGGTTAAAGTTTCTAAGTATCTCCTGATTTTATGCCCTAACACGGGTGTCAGCCTACCATTTTTCAAGACTGTAAAAGGCGGCTCTTAAGTCAGTGCACGAGTGTGATGGGATGCATTTGAGTAAGACCTGCCCAGAATGGGTTATGGTTATCGTTATAAAGTCCTTGGCTAGCTTTAAGAAAGCATTGGTTTGGTAATAGAGTTGTCGATGAGTGGAACAAACTCCCGAGTACAGTTATAAAGGCTAAACCGTTGTGTAGTTTTAAAAATAGGCTAGATAAATATATGAGTGGGTGCGGGTGGGTGTGAGTTGGACCTGACTAGTTTGTGCTACTAGGTCAGATGCCGTGCTCCTTTTTTAAGTGAATGTAACCTGACCTGGCTGGGTCGGGTCATTGGCTAAAGCCGGTGGGAGACTTGGACCTGCCTCGCATGGGCCAGTAGGCCTGCTGCAGTGTTCCTTCTTTCTTATGTTAAAAAAATGCGAGTGAGAAGGGTTGTACTTGAGGGGCTGCACAGGATGGACTAGTAGACCCGCTGCAGTGTTGCTTCAGTCATATGTTCTGATGTTTTAATGTCACTGCTAACATCTGTACTCCTAAACACAAGCAGTATAATGTGATCCTTTAATGACAACGTTTCGCCCACGCAGTGGGCTTTATCGAGTCACTGCGTGGGCGAAACGTTGTCAATAAAGGATCACATTATACTGCTTATGTGTTTATTTTTCCATTGTGTCGGTATTTTATACCATTTATTTCCAGTAAAATTACACAAAACATTTATTACTACAAACAATTAAATCCCGTTTTCTAAAATTGTATCGCCGATGACTGACAAAAAATGGGATCTTTAAACAGCGTTTGGTGTCGGCGAAAGTTGCAGGTAAGTTATAGTGTTTGCCTCACAGCAAGTACACACTCATTAACAGTTTTATCTTTTTTTAAGGCAGAACAAACTTTCAGGGAGAAAAATGCTTGTAGTGCATCAAGTCTCTTTCGTCCCCTAAGGTGAGTCTCTGTGTTTAACAACAAACACACACTAATCAACACTTTTACGCTCTTCTGTATCTGAATATACAAGTAGACTACGCGATGAATCTTGATATTTGCATCACGTCTGATCAGCCAGAGTTGTAATGGCTATGTGGGCCTGCGGGCCGCTAGGACCAAAAGCCTGGTTGACGTTCACCGGGAAAGCCTGATCCCAGGACAGAAGAGCCCTTCTCACCGGTCACAGTACCGGTACATCACACGGAAAAACATCCGTATATATTAAACAGCTGTAACAATACCGTGGATAGAACACTTCACAACTAACCCACGGACGTTTCCGTTCGTCCTGGACCATTATAAATAGTCCAGGACGGACGGAAACGTAATTTCTTTTCATCTCCTACATATGATTTATTTGTTAAAATTTCTGTCTTGTGTGATTTACTGTTGTTTTTTCAATAATCATGAAAGCCAGGTCATGTGCGCCCGAGTTCCAGAGTAAACACTTCAAGCTGGGAGCGCAATGACATGCTGCCGACGATGCTGAAAAAAGAACACAACGTTTCGCTCTGTATACAGCTTCATCACGTTAGTGTGTGTTTGTTCTATCCTTCTACGCAAAGTGAAACGTCTCAATTTGAAAAACTTGTTCTACATCGTGTCCTTCCTTCACTATTCATGCTTGTTAACTGAGCTTTGAATGGTGCCACCACCATCTTACTGCACAAACAACTCAACAGTGTCACTGAGTGACACTGACAGAGTGTATCTCTTGATTTAATAGTGTCAGACTGGCGCCCCTCTGACACACACGAGGTTGGTCAAAAGAAGACCCAACAACCACAAGACTTTTCATTGGCTTCAAAAATTAGTACACAAAAGACAGCACATAAAAATGGGGGATAAAGCTCGACCTGAGCTCATTGAGTCAGGAGAGTGCTCTATATAGTATCATAACAACTATGGAGCCACACACGAGAGCAGATAGTGTGACAGTTGACTACCCCCATACACGTATCCAACACATTACCAACATCTCCTTCCAGGGTAATATATACTGTTTTTCCAGAAGGATAGTACATACCTGGAGGAGTCTTAGTTGAGGTTGTTCCGGGGGTCAACGCCCCCGCTGCCCGGCTCTCGACCAAGTAAAAAATACGAAAGAGAAAGGTAAAATTGGCACTGATGATAGAAAATAAACAGTGGATATCTGAATGTCCTCTCAGTATCTTCCACGTATGTATTATCATGCTTCTCTCTCTCTCTCTTCCCTACTAACAAAAGGAGGCAGTAAACAACATATGAGGAAAACAAGGCAATAACAGTATCTTTAAGACAGCAGCATAGGGCAGCGAGGGTAAAAAGCAAGGCTACAGACCACTGGGGATTTCACTGAGAATTTGACTGGAAAAAATGAAGCCTGTGTGAATTTTTTTTATATTTATGGGGAAACGCTAGAAAAGTAGTGGCAGTAAGGGGTGTTGAGGGGAAGGTTGAGTAGAGGAAAAGAAGGATGGGTGTTGAGAGGACCATGTCATCTGCCTACTAGCCATCAACACATGATAATAACGTCACTACCCGCATCTGCTACCCATCCAATAAAGGATGGAGGTGGATGGCTGCAGAAATAAACTTGAAAAATATATTTGGTGGGAGGTAAAATGAGAGACTTTATTTTATAGATTTTGTGCCCCGAGAGTCGAGTTTAGTGTGCAGCAGCGACACTCGTCCTGCGAGTGTACATATCACAAATCAGACTATAAAAGATCAGCCAAAATAACTGATACACCATTGGTGTATCAGAATCCAGGTATCACTGCTTTTACGATTACAGTATCTTCATTCACATATATCATTATTTTTATTAATTACCAGATAATAATGCCGGTATCAACAATGATGACACCAGCATCAACAATGACACCAGCATCAACAATGACACCAGCATCAACAATGACACCAGCATCAACACTAACACCAGCATCAACAATAACACCAGCATCAACAATAACACCAGCATCAACAATGACACCAGCATCAACAATAACACCAGCAACAACAATAACACCAGCATCAACAATAACACCAGCATCAACAATGACACCAGCATCAACAATAACACCAGCATCAACAATAACACCAGCATCAACAATGACACCAGCATCAACAATGACACCAGCATCAACAATAACACCAGCCTCAACAATAACACCAGCATCAACAATGATACCAGCATCAACAATAACACCAGCCTCAAAAATAATAACAGTATCAGAAATGATAATCACTAATTATAACACCAGCATACCTATGACCTGTTTCCTGAATTTTTCTACCCCCGTAGACCCGATCCGAGTCCCGGCTTCCTTGCTGATGGCCCGTTCAAAGAGACTGTTGCTGTTAGCGGCCCGCTGTCCCACATACATATCAACTTCATCACTGATGACACCAACAGTAGCCACACGCTAGCAGACACCCTATGTCACGTGACCAAACAAGGGCAGTCAGCACCCTGCATACCACCACACACAGCGTCAAGCAAGACATGTATATTTTCTCACCAAACTTTAATGAAAGGACGTTTAAAGATTTGAACAGAACTTTGACCTGGTAGATTCCTCAGTGCTCTTGGCAATTAAAAATATACAAGTTTTTTTTCCATAACACACTTATCAGATTACTACAATTACTTTACTCTAATCTCGAGACGGACGTACGACCCAACAGTATCTTAGTTGTGGTCCCGGCACATTTACCACAGCCCAGTAGACATTCGGCCCCAGGCACACCTCGTACTAGCGAGAGTAGGAAAATCTTCGGGCACAAGACTCAAAACTCAAGTTCTTAGTCTAAATACCCAAAAGAGTCATCCCTGACAGAGGCTGGACTCCACCCACTTACAATAAATACAGGAACGTGCTTTATATGTGTGGACTCTCAGGTGAAGTGTTTACAAGCATTATGTGCTGACGTCAGCACATCAAACAATAGGATGCACGTGTTGTGTGGACGAATGTACGCCTCATACTCTACCAACACACGCTCCACACCAGTGTTGTTCCCCGCATTCAAGCACACCCAAGTGTTGACGCAATGAAAACACTTACCTGCATTAACTGGGGAATTTCCGAAAAGACCCACGTACACAACACGTCAAGACCGTGTGCACTTCTAACTAGACCCTCCACGAAGTCGACCACTTCACCCACCGCACGATCTTCTCTTTGCGAATATTTGCTAAAAAAAGAAAAGAAAAGAAAATCCAGGAGAATAAACGGTTTCCTGGGTCAACTGGTTGTCTACCTGGGATCATCACCTTCGCCGACCAATCTCAGATCTGACCTGGTTAATGGCCCGCTCAGTCGGGTTAGCTAATGGTATACAATACTGACAAGTTGGTAAGTAAAACACATGTACAACACTTAAGTATCTTTATTCCGAAACGTTTCGCTTACACAGTAGGAATTCTTATACATAGGAACTCTTTTATACAAGTGATTGACAACTGGAGGTGGCTAACTATATATGAACCAGCAGGAGTTACTGCATCAACAGTAAGAGTAACACGTGAACTACGTGCTCGTCAAATTATGTGATGTTGTCGTAGTGTACTGGTAGTGGGAGGTAGTTTGCATGTGCACTGTAAAGCTCAGGGCTGAAGCATAACGTTTATTACTGGCAACGTTCAAATCTGAACGTTTATCACTCGTTTACCTGCTAGTGTTTCGAGGGTCAACGCTCCTGCGGCTCCTTACTCTACAACACTCATTTTTTGACACATTACTCAACGTTAATTTCTTAACGCTTCCATTTTTAAATTCAAATCCTATGCTATTTAAGTTAGATTAATTTAGGTTAGGTTACATTAGGTTGGGTTAGATTAATCAATCATGGTGCGAGACTAGGCAGTTGGGGAACACCTGCTATTGGGGTGAAAGCCTGTCATTTTTTTTGTTAAAGTTGGTAGCAATGCTTTAAGTGTGGCAATCATGACCAGAAGAAAGTCAAAATGTGGTACCTGTGACCGATTTGGAGAGTACTTCTACCTTGGCAGCCAGGCCTGTCTGACAGTTTGAAGATCAGCCCTCCGTGTCCTAAGCTGTTCAAGGATTTATTTCCATCTCTCGTATCAATGTGCGCACAGTGTCCCTGCTTGCGTATGCAGAGCAGGATGGTACCTCTCTGCCCCTAGTGTGTAGATTCACTTCAGGTATGCTCCCTCCCTCTCCTCTACACACACACACACACGGACAGATACATCTCCATAAAATGCAAATGTGCAGGAAACTCCAGACCTGCTAGAAGGATTCAAGTGTTTTTGAAAGGTACTGGCACATTGTGGCGTGTGTGTGTGTGTGTGTGTGTGTGTGTGTGTGTATATATATATATATATATATATATATATATATATATATATATATATATATATGTCATGCCGAATAGGTAAAACTTGCAATTTTGGCTTAAATAGCAACGCTCTTCTTGCCGAATAGGGCAAGCGAAAATTTGTGTATGGAATAATTTCGCAAAAATCATTTTGAACCTAACGGAAAAAAATATATTTAATTGTGTTTGTTTATTATTAAATTATTGTAAACTTATCTAAAATATATTTAGGTGGATTAGGCTAAATTAAATTGCGCTTGTTATAATAAAATAAGGTAAGTTTTCTAAGGTTCTTTTTGTACAAAATTATTATTTTTTACATTAACATAAATGAAAATATATACCTTTAAACGTATACGAGAAAATTTTAGAAAGGACTTAATTTTAAATGAGTTCTTGCTAACTGACCAGTTTTTATTGATATTTAAATAAAAAAAACGCGAAAATGTCTGCATTACTATCACTTTCGTTGTCAAGGTTTTGTCAACAAGAATTATTTGAAAATTTATGAATTATTTGTAAAATCTCACATTTCCTTTTCTCCTCGTTATTGGTGTTTTAAACATTAAATATATTACAATAAGTCAAACGCTTTATTGTAATATTTCAGTAATAACAATATTTCATTCACTGATCTGAGAATTGTGTCAACAGTTTAAGATATAAAACTTAGTGGATTATTAACCGGTTCATTTGCCTTTGCTTGCTCACATAGTCTTGTCTTCTTCCTAATATCATTTATGTTCGGAAAGTTTCATTATATTTCATCAGTTTGACACAAATCTTGGTTAGCGGTTACAATGTGTTGAAGGTGTGTACGTGAGAGCTCCCACATTGTGATGAATGCTTCTATGTATAATATTTATTCACTATATAATAGAGTCGTTCCTCACAGTATCAGTCAGTCAGGTAACTTCAAACATCAGTACAGTCTGATATACACCTTTGGTTCCTCTTAACAACAGAAAAAGCTTTTATTGAAACAACGTTTCGCCCTGTGTAGAGATAAAGCTCTACACAAAGCGTACGTTATGCCAATAAAAGCTCGCTCTACAACGAATATCTTTGACAGCGTTGTCGACAGCGCGCCACTTAGATCCAACATTTTGTTGACCACACTCACTTCCGACACAGTTTTATACCATAGCAAAACCCAGCATAAAAATAAGGTCAGGTTTCTTACTCTCTGCCGCATAAGTTGCGCCTGGTATCCGCAGATGCCGAATTTTTATCAGAAATTCTACCTCCCGCATTCCTCCAACTCCAGCACTCCTCCATCCCCAGCACTCCTCCCTCCCCAGCACTTCAGCACTCCTCCAACTCCAGCACTCCTCCAGCCTCTCGCACTCCAAGCCTTTATGACGCTCTCCCCGCCTTCACACATCTACGATATTACTAATATTGCGTCGTTATTATCAAAATGCACGTAATCATCTTATATTTTCAACTTGAGCAGAAGTAATGTAGGTGAGCAAGGAGGAGGAGATCTGCAGTTTGTGAACTTCTCTTATTAAATTACTACCCCTGTCATACAACATGGACGTACGTGTGTGGAAAGACACGTAATTCGTTTACCTAAATTTGATTACTAGTGCCATACAAGATGCAAGTTGTATGCGGTTCTTGAACGGGGTTAGTACACGTACTTGCATCATCATTACGTAATGCAGGTAAGATTGAGGACAGTATTTAGACAACGAATGAGGTAAATTAAACAATTATTTTTCTCGACAAGACAAGTCTTGTGTATAAGGTGTAGCACACCTGCACAGAGGTAATATACCAGTAGAGAGGGAACAAACCTACACAAAGAAAACAGACTTGCACATAAGGGAAACACCTGTACAAGAGGAAATATATCTGTATAACGCGAGCCGTCTGTATAAGGACAAACACACATATTAAAGGGTTAAAACATCTGTACAATATATGGAAAACACATGGCAACCAGCAGCGGCGAGGTTGTAAGTCACACCAGAGTAGCAGCGGTGTTTGTTGTTCACCTCACAACTCAGGAAAAACAAACAGCACACGGTACAAATAACTATTGGCAAACACAGTAAGTCAGTTTGACACCCAGTGTCAGCTTTGTAAATGACCACTCACAATATTTTCAAAGATTATACATTGGTGACGGGAGCAGCATGTTGACGGTGTACTCTTGTTTGCTAAGTTCTCTAACTCCTGAGTAATCTCTGAAGGACTTTAAGTGGTCATCAAGTGGCACGTGTTACTTTATGATGGTCCTCTAAGGTTTCCTCTTCAAAGAATTTGTTCTTTGTCACCCGTTCCACCCACATATTATTCATCAGTGTCTTCCACTCAGGCGAATTTGATGATGATTTTGGCATCATCCGTAAACGACAATACAAAGCTGTTATTTGTGTGTTTTCTATTATATCTGCAATGAAGATTCGAGAGTAAACGTGCAGGAACAGAGCCTTCATGAACAAAGTTTTGTATCGTACTCAGACTGTACTGTTCTTCAAGTTTGATTACAGTATCAACTTTACTGTTAGTTAAGAAGAAAATCTTCCTGCTCTTGAGATACGTTGATGTGGGTTATGAAGCTCATACCTTAACATCAACACTATTTAGTAACCAACACCACACTTTTCCTTGAAAGATAATTCCTTCATTATACTTCTACCATCAATATTACACCACCACCTCCACTATCCACTCCTTCACTCACTATCCATCACCTCACAACTGCGTAAAAAAAAAATCACACTATCACTTCACCTTTTCCTTTACTTCGACCCCCAGCACCGTTCCCTCTTGTCACCACCACCTTCTACTCTAGTCCCCACGCACTTTGCCTACTCTCACTACCTAACCCCACCTTCAATCCATGCCACCCACACCCCAGCTATTATCCCCCATCCCCAAGCTAATATTGACTATCAAACACTGAGAGCGTCCACCCAGACCGTGGCCTCTGCCCTCCCACATACCTCTCTTCCTTCCCTCCCACCTTCCTTGTTCGCTGTCGCGTCTGTCCGCTACTCACTCGCTCACCCAGACACAACTACATTGAAACTCACTGAAACTCGCTCACTCACTCTCTCTCTTACTTATGCACAATAACTTTTCGCAGTAAAGAGGTAATGACTCTCCCATGAAGGTGGTCATGAGCTTCTGTGTATTTCAGCGTTGCGCGCCTCAGCTCCTTCCCAATTGTGCTCTTTCTGCGCCGTGTAAAGGCGTCCGTGTCTTACTTGAAATGAGATGGATAAGGGAGTGGTGAAGGCAAATTTAATGCACAGCTTCAAAAGTAGGAATGATAAGGCCTAAGAAGCCAGAAATCAATAATGCCAATCAAAGCAGTCTTGGAAGTGAAGCAAGGAGCAGAGATTCGACTCCTTCAACAATAGTCTGGTGAGTACACATATATACTTTAACTAACCCAAGGAGGTAACTGACTTTCACCTACAAATTATTAGGACGAAATTCGAAATTAGCATAAAAATATTGTACACATGACAAATATAAGAATAAAGACAGAAAGTAACAACAAAGGAAGAGGAGCAGAAGATGGGAAAGTTTGGTTTGAATATCTTGAAGTGACAGCAGCAGCAATGAAGATGAAAATTAAAGAAGGGAAAAGAAGCTAAACACGCACACTATCCTATCAAGTACTGAGACAAGAAACAGATAACAGAGAAGAAAGATAAATAACATTGTTAATCACAATAAACACACCCTAAGTCAGCAGATAGTGGAGCCAACAAGACTAAAGAACACACTAGACCTTATTTTCACAAATAATGAGGACCTGGTAAGAAACATAATATAAAAAAACCACTAATTCTGATCACAATCTAATCGAAATCCAGACCTACATGCACAGGGTACCCTTATTGCTATATGCAAAATGCATATAGTTATGAGGGTACCTTTACCAAATTCAACTTCAACAACAAGAACATCAACTGGGATCTGGTAAACTATGTCCTAAATGAAACATGTTGGGAAGATATCTTAAATTACATGGACCCTAACCAGTGCCTTGAAAAGATCAACCACCTGGTAGCTGAAGTATGTTCAAGGCATATTCCCCTAAGAAAAAAGAAAAGAAGAAGTAAACCGGAGAGAGAGAGACGCTCCCTCTACAGAAGAAGGCGAGAATCACTGAGCTCCTCAAGAATGCCAGATTATCTGAAACACGGAAAGAATCGCTAACCAGGGAAGTGGAAAATACTTAGCTAAAGTTAAAGGACTCGTACAGGATCCAAAAGAGACAAGAGGAGCTAAAAGCAATTAGTGAAATTGAAAGAAATTCGAAATATTTCTTTTTATATGCCAATAACAAGGCAAAAACCACTTTTAGTATAGAGTCCCTGTTCAGACAAGACGGATCTTACACAGATGACAACAAAGAAATGAGAGAGATACTGAAATCTCAATATGATTTCTGTGTTCAGTGAGCCACTAATCAGTCTAAAGATAGACAATCCAAAAAAAAAAAATCACGAATGAGCCTCAAAACCCTGCTAATGTATGCCAAATTTCTGACATAACCCTAACTCCACTAGACTTTGAGAAAGCCATCGACGACATGCCCATGCACTCAGCCCCAGGCCCAGACTCGTGGAACTCTGTGTTCATTAAGAACTGCAAGAAACCCCTCTCACGGGCCCTAAGTATGCTATGGAGAAGGAACATAGACACATAGCTTTAACGTCCCACATCATAAAATATTTGAAAGAGTTCTAAGAGTCTGGATTGCAAACCACTTGGACTCCCAAAAATTGCACAACACAGAGCAACATGGTTTCAGAGCATGTCGCTCCTGCCTCTCGCAACTGCTAGACCACTGTGATATGGTCTTAGATGCTCTGGAAAACAAACAGAATGCAGATGTAGTATACACAGATTTTGCAAAAGCCTTTGACAAGTGCGATCATAGTGTAATAGCACACAAAATGCGTGCTAAAGGGATAACTGGCAAAGTAGGCAGATGGATCTTCAACTTCCTAACCAATCGAACACAAAGAGTAGTGGTAAACAGTTAAATCGGAAGCTGCCATAGTGAAGAGCTCTGTTCCACAAGGCACAGTACTCGCACCTATCCTGTTCCTCATTCTCATATCAGACATAGACAGAGATGTAAACTATAGCACCGTATCATCCGTTGCAGACGATACTAGGATTTGCATGAGAGTGTCATCCATTGAGAACACGGCAACTCTCCAAGAAAATATAAACCAAGTTTTCCAATGGGCAAAGGAGAGCAATATGACGTCCAATGAAGACAAATTCCAACTACTCTGTCATGGAAAACTGGAGGAAATAATAGCTAGGACTGAGTATATTACAAACTCAAATCACACAATAGAGTGGTAATGTCCGAAGATCTCACCTTCAAGGACCACAACAATGCCACTATCACATCTGCGAGGAAACTGATAGGATGGATAATGAGAACATTCAAGACAAGAGATGCCAAGCCAATGATGATCCTTTTTAAATCACTTGTTCTCTATAGGCTGCAATACTGCTGTACATTAACATTCCCATTCAAGGCAGGTGAAATTACAGATCTAGAGAATGTACAGATAACCTTTACTGCATGTATAAGTTCCATCAAACACCTTAACTACTGGGAACGCCTGGGAGCACTTGACTTGTACTCACTGAAGCGCAGGCGAGAGAGATATATCATAATCTACACCTGGAAGATTCTGGAGGGACTGGTCCCTAACCTGCACACAAAAATCACTCCCTACGAAAGCAAAAGACTTGGCAGGCGATGCAACATACCCCCAGTGAAAAGTAGGAGCGTCACTGGTACACTAAAACACAATAAGTGTCCGGGTCCAAGACTGTTCAACAGCCTCCCACCAGCCATAAGGGGAATTACCAATATACCCTTGGTTGTCTTCAAGAGGGAGCTGGACAGATACCTAAAGTCAGTGCCAGATCAGCCGTAACAGCCTCGTTGATCAGGCCCTGATCCACCAGGAGGCCTGGTCATGGACCGGGCCGCGGGGGCGTTGATCCCCGGAATGCCCTCCAGGTAGACAAGCTAATAAGGTTTTGATGAGATGGCGAAGACAGAGGTAAGTCAGATAACTACACTGTAGGAACACTCAAGAACAATGGTAAACATCACATCCAAGTGGTAAGTGTCCACATAATCAAAACAAAGATAATAATCCAATGACATTTCAGCCATTAAAGAAAAAACTATGGGAATTAGGATCCACACAGAGGACAAGAAACAAAGATGTCAGATCAAGGACACAAAAAGAAAGGAGAGAATGAACCAACAAAACTGAACCTGATCTTTACATTGAGCACATCTGATGTAGGTTATCGATATAGACTATGAGAGACCCATGGGCACCAGTGCCAACACAATACTGAGGTTCAAATACTTTGCCTAAATAAACCTGAAGAGGATCTTACCAGGTGGGGACATGAATACACTTAAGTTCAAAAAGAAACTATAAAAAGATGAGAGAATTACGGAATGCAGCAGAGTGGGAATGAGACTTTCAGTTCCACGAAACCTTCTATGTTCACCCTGGAGGAGGAAGACAATTCTTGATTCTTTCATGATTGTCTCCTCATCTACCAGGGTAACATTTATATACAAGGTCATAGGATTTTTCTATCGCGCTCTCAGGATCTGTGACTATGAATACTTAACATAAAACAAGACATACCTGAAGGACGCTTTCACTATCCCCAGATTTCCTTTATAAATTATCGAAGCCAGCAAAAGAAAGCTCCTATGAGCTGACACCACTCTTAGGGAGTACCACAACATCCACCATCGTCTCGTTCTCCCCCATTTCATATAATTTAAACATAGACGTGGTTGCTGTTACTTCTAATATTATACAAGAGATGATCGGGTCTTACAGACCAGAACTACTACTATCGAGAGAGATCTACGGCATTCCACTTGGGGCATGCAGTAAGTACTTACGTTGGCGATACACGTATGTGTCTTCAAGGACACAAATACGTGTTTGTGTAATGTATAAAACTAACAATACATGTATCACCTTCCGTACTTTACATTTCCATGTCATGGATTAGGCAGCAGCGAAACAATTATTTCAAAAGAACAACAGAACCAAACGCAGGATCGTGGAGGCCAACATTCACCCTACCGAGAACATTGTGCACACTGGCTGGACCCATCGCTCCTCTCATCCAATAATTCTTATATTAAAAATGTTACCCATCTGTGGCCCCACCTTCCCTATTTTACCTCACCTCCTCGACCTCTCTTCTTACCTTTCACCTCGACCTTTCTCGTGACCTTACCTTGGACCACTCTCGAGCTTGACCATAGGGTGCTCGTTTGTCTTAATTGGCGGCAATGTTTGTCCAGTCCAGTCCTGGCTTAAACGTTGTAGCACTAATAAAGGTTTACCCCTGCAACACAAACGTTGTAGCACTAATAAAGGTTTACCCCTGCAACACAAACGTTGTAGCACTAATAAAGGTTTACCCCTGCAACACAAACGTTGTAGCACTAATAAAGGTTTACCCCTACAACACAAACGTTGTAGCACTAATAAAGGTTTACCCCTGCAACACAAGTCATTTTCTCTAGTTTTCTAATAAACACAACACCTAATAGAAACTGTACATATGTACTTAAGTTTTGTTTTCGAAAACATGTGAATAAATTAGAGAACGTGCAAGGGTTTGTAATGCGATTGATCCGTGAGCCGAACCTGACATTGTTGGATATGGGAAGCAGTTGAGACACGATAATGATATACAAAATACTCAGAAGATTTGATAAGGCAGACGGGAAAAGGTTGTTCAAGAGGTGGAAAGAAACAGGAATACGAGGGAAGAGTAAGATGTCAGGAAATATTTGTTCAGCGTAGTGTGGTCAGGAAATGGAATGATCTAGATGAAGTGATCAAAGTGACCAGCTTTTAAAAAACATGAATGAAAAGGGAAAAGTGATCTCAACGGCCAGTAAAGAGGCGGGACCTAAAGCCGAGGCTCGACCCCCACAAAAATATAAGTACAGAGCAAAAGAAAAAAGAGAGGGATAGAAGTAAGAAGAGACAGATAATTGGACAGAAAGAGAAAGGCAGTGTGAAAATAGCGAAGTGAGAAGAGAACTGGTGGATCAGAACACAAACCTACATTATAGGGCAAGGAGCAAGGCACCACTCATGACAACTGTGACCTACATGAACATACAACAACACTGCTTGGTGCACATGACCTCCCCCCTCCCCCCCAAACACAGCAAAACAAAAGTTTCTTTTGTAACGGTTTTGTTTTTCTAAGTCTGAGGATGGAGCTGGAGTATGGGAATAATTAAATATAACAAAAAAAAATATTTGTGACTTGATAAAGCCCACTGTGTGGGCGCAACGTTGTCAATAAAGTACCGCATTATACTGCATGTGTGTCACTTTTTCCATGGTGTCGGTATTGTATATGACGTGCAAGGCAGCCAAGCAACCCCACAACCTCTACCTTCCCCGAACCATACACTTCTCTACGAAGATTTCTTGTCGTCAGATGCCGTCATTAAAAGCACTGACAAACTGTCCTGGAAGGACAAGAAAAAACACATCGAATGTTCTCCGCGCATTGCAGTGTTTGATTATGGAGATTGTGTGTTTGGCCAAGTGATATCGAAGACTGACGTACCGTAGGATAAGCGATGTCTTATCTAGGAGATGACTCGGGTGTTAGTGCAGGGAAGAACCAGCTTATTAGGTTACAAGAACCAGTGTGACTCAGCTGTGCCGCATGAGAGATTGAGATCGTAAAGAGGGTATGCGGGAGTTGGCAACCAGATGTAAGGATCAAACATGCGGATACAAAGTGAGGGAATGCGTGAGGGTAGGTGTGAGTGGTAATAAACAAGTATGTTTGATTTTTGGCATCCTAATGGCACTAAACTTATGACTGACTCCTTGATTACTACCGATTCTATGCCAACAATCAAAGCACTTGACTCACATAATGACTAACAACATGCTTATTGAAAGGGTCAGGTATAGATATCCGAACACCATAGAAAGCGGAATTCCTTCACAATTCTTATGGATTCCTTTACAGTGACTTACACTATGTGTGATATGTCAAGTTACCTTATTAAGGAAAATAAGACGCCAGACATATTAAATTAATATTCTAAATTTGCTTACAACGGATAAGACAAATTCAAGATACAAATCCAAATGTCCTCCTGTTAATCCTATTGGGACTTAGTTCCCAGGTCTTGTGTGCACCTACATAGGCACTTGCACTGCCGTCCAGTGGATGGATATGGCATGCAAATAAACTAGCTGCTACGACGGCAAAATGTTATCTTCTACTGGCTTACCGGTGTGTGTGTGTGTGTGTGGAGGATCTTTGATATGCGTTTGATGAGTTCCGAGAGTTTTTCTACTTCCGGAGCCCGGCCATAGGACAGGCTCGTCTGGTGCTTGCCTTATCAACCAAGGTGTTGCTGCTGGTGGCCCGCTGACCCACATATCCACTACAGCCTGGTTGATCTGGCACCTGGTGATACGCGGAGGAATAATGACCTGAGTCGACAAGTAGTGATAAAAGTCACTGACTGCAGTGAAACCTTCATTAATATTAAAGCACTGAAGATGTCACTGAGACACAGTGTCTTTTGATAAGGCAAGTTTGAATACATGTACAGCTACTTGGGCTGGGAGCACTCCCATCAACTTTCTTAGGGTTGAAAATAACTAGATGGATTGCCAGGGTGGTGTGACCACTCGCACGCACCTCCAGCAAGCTTCAGTTTACCATATGCTGTCTTGCTGGTAATACACTAAACATATGAAAAACACCACGCTGGTCACATGTTCTGGAAATACTCTTCTGAGGAAGTATTGCAGATTCTAAAGAGAAAGACATTATCGTGTTTATAATAACGTCGATCTAACGCCCAACTCATCTCACATATTCAAACACCATCATATACACTCTAAGCTAACATACTCTAACACCATATCTTACAATCTAACAACGTATTCTAACATCATATATCTCAACCTACTCTTAACATAATCCAACAAAATATTTTCACAAAATACCTCTTCTAACCTCAGTTAAGTTTGCTTTTATGCAAAAAAATATTAATAAAAAACAAGATATATAATGCACACGATATAAAATTTACTATATATATAGCAGCACTGCCTGGGCTGTGAACTGGGAAGAAGGGAATGGGCAGAGAGAGAGGGAGGAAGGGGGAGAAAAGGAAGGAAGAATTGGAAAAGGATGGGATGAAGAAAGGTTAGGTAAGGTTTGTCAAGATACAGGACAAGTGTTTCCTGACGCAGGAGGGGCCTAGTCATATGATGACCCGCAGCTGGAGCTTTTGGCCATCTGACCGAAGCCTTCCGCTAGCTTACCGGTCCACCCCTTTAAAAATTATGGTTAATTATAACCATTTTTAAAGAGATGGAAGGAGAGAGGAGAGGAAGGCAAAAGAGGGTAAGAAAAAGGTAGAATAGGGAATAGGAGCTGAAGGAAAGGAAGGAAGGGGAAAAACAATGGATGAAGCTGGAGAAATAGAGGTGGTGAGAAGTTGTAATTTCTCACTTACTTACCTCAGCCATGTAGCAGTGTGTGGAGGGGAGGAGAGCCAGTGTCAGTGTAATCCACAAGTTCTCCTCACTGGGCACAAACTTTAGCCTAGGGGTTGGATTTAACCAATAACCAAGTTGTCCAATACAATTACCACGACACTATGAGAATCCAGACGCAAAGGTGCAATAAATACTGCCACAAGCCAACCCAAGAGGAGACAACTCTGCCAACCACTTCCAACTGCACTGCCAAGTTCATCTTCGCTACGATCTAGCAACTTTTGAGAGCCAAGATCGGTTTCTTCACAGGAACGCTAACGCTGTGAGTCTCGGGTGGAAACTACCTGTAAGAGTCTCAGGTGGAGACTACCTGTAAGAGTTTCAGGTGGAGACTACCTGTAAGAGTCTCAGGTGGAGACTACCTGTAAGAGTCTCGGGTGGAGACTACCTGTAAGATTCTCAGGTGGAGACTACCTGTAAGAGTCTCAGGTGGAGACTACCTGTAAGAGTCTCAGGTGGAGACTACCTGTAAGAGTCTCAGGTGGAGACTACCTGTAAGAGTCTCAGGTGGAGACTACCTGTAAGAGAGTCTGCCAGCTCACCCGGCGGAGGTAGTCGATGAACTAAAGTTGTATCTAAGTTCACCTTCAGAGCTTCTCTTGCCACTGTACCTTGCCATGCTCCTCGTTGCCATTGTACCTTGCCATGCTCCTCGTTGCCATTGTACCTTGCCATGCTCCTCGTTGCCACTGTACCTTGCCATGCTCCTCGTTGCCATTGTACCTTGCCATGCTCCTCGTTGCCACTGTACCTTGCCATGCTCCTCGTTGCCATTGTACCTTGCCATGCTCCTCGTTGCCACTGTACCTTGCCATGCTCCTCGTTGCCACTGTACCTTGCCATGCTCCTCGTTGCCATTGTACCTTGCCATGCTCCTCGTTGCCACTGTACCTTGCCATGCTCCTCGTTGCCATTGTACCTTGCCATGCTCCTCGTTGCCATTGTACCTTGCCATGCTCCTCGTTGCCACTGTACCTTGCCATGCTCCTCGTTGCCATTGTACCTTGCCATGCTCCTCGTTGCCACTGTACCTTGCCATGCTCCTCGTTGCCACTGTACCTTGCCATGCTCCTCGTTGCCACTGTACCTTGCCATGCTCCTCGTTGCCATTGTACCTTGCCATGCTCCTCGTTGCACTGTACCTTCCATGCTCCTCGTTGCCATTGTACCTTGCCATGCTCCTCGTTGCAACTGTACCTTGCCATGCTCCTCGTTGCCATTGTACCTTGCCATGCTCCTCGTTGCCATTGTACCTTGCCATGCTCCTCGTTGCCCATTGTACCTTGCCATGCTCCTCGTTGCCATGTACCTTGCCATGCTCCTCGTTGCCACTGTACCTTGCCATGCTCCTCGTTGCACTGTACCTTGCCATGCTCCTCGTTGCCACTGTACCTTCCATGCTCCTCGTTGCCATGTACCTTTCCATGCTCCTCGTTGCCATTTTACCTTGCCATGCTCCTCGTTGCCATTGTACCTTGCCATGCTCCTCGTTGCCACTGTACCTTGCCATGCTCCTCGTTGCAACTGTACCTTTCCATGCTCCTCGTTGCCATTGTACCTTGCCATGCTCCTCGTTGCCACTGTACCTTGCCATGCTCCTCGTTGCCATTGTACCTTCCATGCTCCCTCGTCTGCCATGTTCCGTACCTTGCCATGCTCCTCGTTGCCATTGTACCTTGCCATGCTCCTCGTTGCCATGTACCTTGCCATGCTCCTCGTTGCCACTGTACCTTGCCATGCTCCTCGTTGCAACTGTACCTTCCATGCTCCTCGTTGCCATTGTACCTTGCCATGCTCCTCGTTGCAACTTGTACCTTGCCATGCTCCTCGTTGCCATTGTACCTTGCCATGCTCCTCGTTGCCACTGTACCTTGCCATGCTCCTCGTTGCCACTGTACTTTGCTATGCTCCTCGTTGCCACTGTACCTTGCCATGCTCCTCGTTGCAACTGTACCTTGCCATGCTCCTCGTTGCCACTGTACCTTGCCATGCTCCTCGTTGCACTGTACTTTGCTATGCTCCTCGTTGCCACTGTACCTTGCCATGCTCCTCGTTGCACTGTATCTTGCCATGTCTCGTTGCCACTGTACCTTTGCCATGCTCCTCGTTGCCACTGTACCTTGCCATGCTCCTCGTTGCCATGTACCTTGCCATGCTCCTCGTTCCCACTGTACCTTGCCATGCTCCTCGTTGCCACTGTACTTTGCCATGCTCCTCGTTGCCACTGTACCTTGCCATGCTCCTCGTTGCCACTGTACCTTGCCATGCTCCTCGTTGCCATTGTACCTTGCCATGCTCCTCGTTGCCACTGTACCTTGCCATGCTCCTCGTTGCCATGTACCTTGCCATGCTCCTCGTTGCAACTGTACCTTGCCATGCTCCTCGTTGTCACTGTACCTTGCCATGCTCCTCGTTGCCATTGTACCTTGCCATGCTCCTCGTTGCCATTGTACCTTGCCATGCTCCTCGTTGCCACTGTACTTTGCTATGCTCCTCGTTGCCACTGTACCTTGTCATGCTCCTCGTTGCCACTGTACCTTGCCATGCTCCTCGTTGCCACTGTACCTTGCCATGCTCCTCGTTGCCATTGTACCTTGCCATGCTCCTCGTTGCCACTGTACCTTGCCATGCTCCTCGTTGCCATTGTACCTTGCCATGCTCCTCGTTGCCACTGTACCTTGCCATGTCTTCCAGTCACTGCACCCTGCCATGCCTTATGGTCACTGCACCCTGCCATGCCATAGTCACTGAACCCTGTCTTGTCCTGTAGTCACTGAATCCTGCCATGTCTTGTAGTCACTGCACCCTGCCATGCCTTGTAACCACTGCACCCTGCCATGTCCTGGAACCCCTGTACTTGGAGGAAGATTGGACAGTAATCTTGCTCCATATTTAACGCACACTCCTCCATCTTGATGGGCAATATTAAGGAGCTCACGCACGCCACCGCTCTAATTGTGGCGTTGGTAGAGGCGCTGGCAGGCGCTATGTTGGTGCTGTGAAAGAAACTACGTTACCAGTGGTGGTGGCAGGGAAGATGTAAGGTGTTGTGGTGGCAGGGAAGATGTAAGGTGTTGTGGTGGCAGGGAAGATGTAAGGTGTTGTGGTGGCAGGGAAGATGTGAAATGTTGGTGGTGGCAGGAAAGATATGAGGTGTTGTGGTGGCAGGGAAGATGTGAGGTGTTGTGGTGGCAGGGAAGATGTGAGGTGTTGTGGTGGCAGGGAAGATGTGAGGTGTTGTGGTGGCAGGGAAGATATGAGGTGTTGTGGTGGCAGGGAAGATGTGAGGTGTTGTGGTGGCAGGGAAGATGTGAGGTGTTGTGGTGACAGGGAAGATGTGAGGTGTTGTGGTGGCAGGGAAGATGTGAGGTGTTGTGGTGGCAGGGAAGATATGAGGTGTTGTGGTGGCAGGGAAGATGTGAGGTGTTGTGGTGGCAGGGAAGATGTGAGGTGTTGTGGTGGCAGGGAAGATATGAGGTGTTGTGGTGGCAGGGAAGATATGAAGTGTTGTGGTGGCAGGGAAGATGTGAGGTGTTGTGGTGGCAGGGAAGACACAGAAGTCTTACCCTAATACTGTTAACAACTTAACATGTTAATAAGAGGTTACAATTTCCGCTAATCCGAAGTAATAAAAATGACTCCGCTTGTCTCTCCAATTATTGCCCAAATAAAGTACCCCAATGTGTGTTCATAAGAGTCGCCTGCAGTTTGATCTCACTTCGACACAGTACTCAACAGCTGGACAAATCTGCATGTTGTGTCAGGTGTAATACCAGAGTGGTATGTGTTAGCGTGTGTGTTCCGCGGGGCTGGAGGAAGAGCAAGGAAGCTAAGTCAGGTTTGTTGTGAGGCATCAAGGTTCAGGTTTGATCTGAGATGGCAAGCGAGTTGATTGTCTCTCTCTGTTCTCCACTGATTACAGTGGATGACAAGCTCAGTAATTACAAGGAGCTACAGCACGGCACAGCCATCTTGGTGCAAGATTCGTTTGTAAAAACCTGCACTGAGGTCACAGTGAGGCCCATGTTAATCTTCCTGGGGCTGATAGATATACCTAGCTGGATGTATCTTATTAGGCCGGCATAGTACAGCGGTTGCTCACTGGCCTACTGGTCTTAGGTCTAGACGGCAATAGAACTTTGGAGTTATTTTTCTTTTTAATTTCAGGAAATTTGTAGTTCTTTAATAGCTACAGATAGGTTCTGAAGACTACGATGTCAGTTAAGGTGTGTTTCAGCGATATGTGCCAACCGAGATGTTGTGGGAAATGTGTATATTTATTTCGTATTTTAGTTTTCAACAAATCTGTAACAAATAATGTTGACACCATTGCCAGTTGTGCGTATAATATACGTAAATGTAAAGTCATTAAAAAAAATTAAACCTGGAAGACGGAACCTAGGTTTTTAAGTGTTCGATGGTGCGTCACGGTAGAGCCTCGCTGAGCTATGTTAAGTATGTCACCAAACTCCGCCATCTTTGGTTCCAACAATGAAAAATGATGAACATACAAGAGTTTCCAACAACGCATGTAGGCCATCCATCGCTCTCTGGCTTCCTTCCCACAACTTCATTTTCTCTTTTCCCCAAACTTTATCGTGGTCTAATTCCCCGTTACTCTATCTTTGTTCCTTCCTACAGACGACTTCTTCCTTTCCTGTCCTCCCCGTGCAGCAGTCAAGAGAAGTGGTCATAAAGCTGTCCACACCCACTCTTACCCTCCCCTCTCATCTGCTGCTGCAACTTTCCCTTTCCTGTCAAACTGCTGTTGTTGCTTCCTCTCTCTGGCACCTACTATTGCTGCTTCCCCTTTCTGTCTCCTGCTGCTGCTTCCCCTTTCTGTCTGCTGCTGCTGCTTCCCCTTTCTATCATCTACTGCTGTTGCTTCCCATCTGTGTCACCTGATGGGGGTAGTAGTGGTAGTGGTGGAAGTGTGGTTGTGGTAATAGTATTGGTGGGGGTTGTGATGGTAGCAGTAATGCTACCTGGAGGGTGTTCCTGGAGTCAACGCCCCTGCGGCCCGGTCCTCCATCAGGCAACCCGGTGGATTAGGACCTGATCAATCAGGCTGTTACTGCAGCACGCAATTCTAGTGGTAACAACAGGTTAACAAGTGATGAGAATAACAAAAAAATAAACGTGGCACAATACAAGCAAGATACTAGAGCGAGACCAAACAAAATACTGAACTTGCCAGATCTAATTCCCCAATAAGACCCAAGACATGGAAACTGTTTTTAGCAGAGTATCTAAGCTGCAACTGGCCAGACGAGGAGAGCTGTTACCTCCCCCACATAGAGACCAAGGCCAGTAAAGCTTTACCCTGCTACCAAGAGCATTTATTTTCCCTTGATTACACACAATACCCTTACGAGCATGCGACCAAATGCAGAATATTTATGAATATTTTATTTACACGATATATAATTTAAACTATAAAAAGCTGGAAAGAGTTCAATCGCACTATGAAGATTGAGGGAGACATGTGCAGAACCTGTCTCGGTGCAGCTTCCAATAACAGCCCAATACACGTAATTTTACGAAAGAATTGTATATATAAAAAATACATTTTCAATATGCAATAATAGTAGAATTACCGACAAAATATTAGATAAATGCAGAGAGATGGATATTAATTTTGCTTCTGTTTCTTTAGTGTCAATATGTCTGTCAGTCGTTCCTCCCATGAGGATGAATGACGAAAGCCACGACCTGCCAGTCGTCCTTCTCACAAATATGGCTGACGACGGCGGTCTGTCAGTTGTACCTGTTACTAGGATAACTGATGCCGGTGACAAACTCTGTTGTCTCTCACTAGGATGGCTGACGACAGGCTTGTCAGTCGTCTCTCACTAGGATGGCTGACGACAGGTTTGTCAGTCGTCTCTCACTAGAATGGCTGACGGATTACTGACAGTCAGGTCCATAAATCTAACTTAAAGAGTCCAGGTCCGCTCATCAACAATGCTCAGTCACAAACTCTAGTGAGGTCAGCAGACAAAAGCGGAGAGGATGAGAGGGTGAGGTGGTGGAGGGTAAATGAGGCCAGGAAGAATAGACGAGGGGCGGAGAGAGGGATGGAAAGAATAAATGAGGCTAGGAAGAATAGACGAGGGGCGGAGAGATGGATGGGAAAGGATAAATGAGGCTAGGAAGAATGAACGAGGGATAGTTCCAGGTGTGTGTAGCGGGGATTGTCTTGGTGACACTTTCAATAATAAGATATTACAAGGACACCAATGGAAATAAGTTACTTTCTCTGACCTTTTTGTGTTATCCTAAGTAATTTACACTGTGTATGATAATTATATTAAGTGTGCCTGTGTCCAAATAAAATTATTTAATAATCGCTCTGGATAAAGAAACGGACGTGATTCGCTGTACTAAAACTACAGCCAATTGACAACAAACAAGAAGCATCCGTCGCTACGCCTTAACCACCTCTTGACCAGCCAGTGCTTGACGGCTCGCATCCGTTGCCACGCCTTAAATTTTTGCCTGACGGGAGAGATTACTAGGAAGTGCCACTCACCCTGAGAGTCAACATACAGCCATCAAGGCGACATTTCACTCAAAATAGTTAATACGCCATCTACACCATACACTTCATACTTGGCTCTTGCATATTCAAGTATCACTACGGCACCTTGATATCTTGTTTTTATAAAATACAAGGAACCTTAGTTATAAAATGCTTACATTGTTCATAAATATAAGTGGTATTAACTCTACTTCCCGAACTTTGCTTCATTCTAAGATATACTACCGGAGAATGTTTATCTTTCTACACACTTTACATTGTTTCCTCTCTTGGAGTTGCTACACCAACCTGTCACATATACCAGTAACCTACACCAACCCTGGCCACTACCGTCTCATTTTTCTTGTTATAAAGAATTGTGTAACGTAAGAGCCCTATGATAACGCTGTGAAGATTTACTACCACTTAACGTAGTTGTGCTTTACTTGTAACCGAGGGTTGTTCTACCCTTGCAGCCCAACCTGAAGTTATGCTTCTCTGTTGACTGCCTGATCATCCAGACTATTTGTGCTAGAGGCCACCGGACCCACATTGCCATCACAACCCGGCACTTGTAGAAGGAAGCTGGCCAGCTTCTTGAAAAATTCTACCTTCGTTACGGCAATATTCCTAATATCTGTTGGTAATATGTTGAAGAGTCTTGGATCACACATATTGACACAACAGCACCCCTCCTATTTTTTATTTAGTCCACATTTTCTCTCATATATGTAATTCCAGTAAGTTGTTATAGCAGTGTGGAGATTAGCAACCAAATTTTCAAGTATCTTAAACACACACACACACACACACACACACACACACACACACACGATAGACTCAGAAGTGTCTCTATTCGCGGATGATGTGAAAATAATGAGGAGAATCACATCGGAAGAGGACCAGGCAGGGCTGCAAACAGACCTGGACAAGCTCGACATCTGGTCTAGCAATTGGCTTCTCGAATTCAACCCCTCCAAATGCAAAGTCATGAGGATCGGAGAAGGGCAAAGAAGACCGCTGACAGAGTACAAGCTAGGCGGACAAAGGCTACATACAAACCTCGGCAAAGGAGAAAGACCTTGGGGTGCGTATAACGCCAAGCACGTCTCCGGAGGCACACATCAACCAGATAACTGCGGCAGCATATGGGCGACTGGCAAACCTAAGATTAGCGTTCCGTTACCTTAACAAGGAATCGTTCAAGACACTGTATACCGTGTACGTCAGGCCCATACTAGAATATGCAGCACCAGTCTGGAACCCACACCTGGTCAAGCACGTAAAGAAACTAGAGAAAGTGCAAAGGTTTGCGACAAGGTTAGTTCCACAACTCAGGGGTCTGTCTTATGAAGAAAGGTTGAGGGAAATAGGACTAACAACACTGGAGGAAAGAAGGGTCAGAGGAGACATGATAACGACATACAAAATACTGCGGGGAATTGACAAGGTAGACAGTGACAGGATGTTCCAGAGAGGGAACACAGAAACAAGGGGACACAACTGGAAGCTGAAGACTCAGATGAGTCAAAGGGATGTTAGGAAGCATTTCTTCAGCCACAGAGTAGTCAGGAAGTGGAATAGTCTAGAGAAAGATATAGTGGAGGCAGGAACCATACATAGTTTTAAGACAAGGTATGATAAAGCTCATGGAGCAGGGAGAGCAGAGACCCAGTAGCAGACAGCGAAGAGGCGGGGCCAGGAGCTGAGTCTCGACCCCCTGCAACCACAATTAGGTGAGTACATACACATACACACACGCACACACACACACACACACACACACACACACACACCTAGCCAAGCACGTAAAGAAGCTAGAGAAAGTGCAAAGGTTTGCAACAAGAATAGTCCCGGGGCTAAGGGGTATGTTCTATGAGGAGAGGTTAAGGGAAATCGACCTGACGATACTGGATGACAGGAGAGATAGGGGAAGTCATGATAACGACATTTAAAATACTGAGAGGAATTGACAAGGTGGACAGAGACAGAATGTTCCAGAGATGGGACACAGTAACAAGAGGACACAGTTGGAAGTTGAAGACTCAGATGAATCACAGGGATGTTAGGAAGTATTTCTTCAGTCACAGAGTGGTCAGGAAGTGGAATAGTTTGGGAAGCGATGTAGTGGAGGCAGGTTCCATTCATAGCTTTAAGAAGAAGTATGATAAAGCTCATGGCGAAGGGACAGTGGCCCAGTAGCGGCCAGTGAAGAGGCGGGGCCAGGAGCTATGACTTGACCCCTGCAACGACAACTAGGTGAGTACAACTAGGTGCGTACACACACACACATATATATGTTATCGGGTATCTCTCTCTTTTCCTTTCCGGAGAGAACAATTCAAGTACTTTCATTTGTTCCCAGTAATTTTGATATCTCTATCTCACTGAATATATCATTTTCAATAAGAAAACTCCAGTCATCAATAAGAACACTACAGTCGTCAGTCAAAAGGCCCTAAAAGGCGTCAGCTGGAACACAACCAATTAAACGCTAACAATCAGTTACCGGCCGGTGTCAGCAACACCACAGTGAACAGTCAGCGGCAGCGGAGGCTAGTATACGTCAGCACAATGCTAGTTGGTGCTCAAGTCAGGGTAACCTGGAGTGCGCCACCAGTCACCACAGATTGACTGCTGCCTAAACACAAGATATCAATTTCCGTGGAGTAAGCAGACGGCGTTAGTGGCAGCATCAACCCCCACGCCCCTTAACACCTTATTCATGTACTCACTCTTGCACTCGTGTACTCTAGTGTATTCACTCGTTCTCGCTCTTCATTCCTCCTTCCCTTCCTCCATCTCCAACCTTCTCAATGCCATACTAAAACTAATAACAGGGAAACATAGCTCTTGTTCCCACTATGGCAGGGAAACACAGCTCTTGTCCCCACTATGGCAGGGAAACATAGCTCTTGTTCCCACTATGACAGGGAAACACAGCTCTTGTTCCCACTATGACAGGGAAACACAGCTCTTGTCCCCACTATGGCAGGGAAACATAGCTCTTGTTCCCACTATGACAGGGAAACACAGCTCTTGTTCCCACTATGGCAGGGAAACACAGCTCTTGTCCCCACTATGGCAGGGAAACAGCTTTTGTTCCCACTATGACAGGGAAACACAGCTCTTGTTCCCACTATGACAGGGAAACATAGCTTTTGATCCCACTATGACAGGGAAACAGCTTTTGTTCCCACTATGACAGGGAAACATAGCTCTTGTTCCCACTATGACAGGGAAACATAGCTCTTGTTCCCACTATGACAGGGAAACATAGCTTGTTCCCACTATGACAAGGAAACATAGCTCTTGTTCCCACTATGACAGGGAAACATAGCTCTTGTTCCCACTATGACAGGGAAACATAGCTTTTGTTCCCACTATGACAGGGAAACATAGCTTTTGTTCCCACTATGACAGGAAAACATAGCTTTTGTTCCCACTATGACAGGGAAACATAGCTCTTGTTCCCACTATGACAGGGAAACATAGCTTTTGTTCCCACTATGACAGGGAAACATAGATTTTGTTCCCACTATGACAGGGAAACATAGCTTTGTTCCCACTATGACAGGGAAACATAGCTTTTGTTCCCACTATGACAGGGAAACATAGCTTTTGTTCCCACTATGACAGGGAAACATAGTTTTTGTTCCCACTATGACAGGGAAACATAGTTTTTGTTCCCACTATGACAGGGAAACAGCTTTTGTTCCCACTATGACAGGGAAACATAGCTTTTGTTCCCACTATGACAGGGAAACAGCTTTTGTTCCCACTATGACAGGGAAACAGCTCTTGTTCCCACTATGTGATCATTAGTGATGGGACAATACCAAAATTTTTGGCGATATGGACACTCAATTTTAGGCCAATTTTGCTTTAAAAAGTCATCCAGCTGCTGTTAAATTGCATCGCTGGATATAAGAACCTCATCCTGCTTGATGATAAACAACAGGGGATGATGTAACTTTTATATATACTCGTGCCTGCTTGGTTAACCAGGTTGTCCCTGCTGGTCGCTGGCCCATATATCCACTAACTAACGAACACTAACACTGCTGCAGGGACGGGAGATCATGTCTGACTAACCTGCTAGAATTCTGTGACAATTCACTAGTATGCAGCGAGACAGGGATGGGTATATCTAGAGATTACCTCAAGATCCTTTAGGGGGCCTATGCCCCCGCGTCCTGATGCCAGACCTGATTAACCATCTTCCTGTCATCCCCAGTATATTGCACCAGCACAGAGCCCCCACTTTACTAAGCACGTTCATATGCTTGAAAATGTTCAAAGAATTGCAATCAAACTAGTCCCAGAGGATGAGCTGTATAAGGAGACTAAAGGAACTGAATCTGACTATTCTACAGCGAGGAGGAAAAGACGATTTCGCTCTCTCAATAAAATGTCACGTTAGTGACATTTTATTGAGCGAGCTATCTCAGCACTGACGTACCTGCAACCAGTCTACAGGACTCTTCTACCTTGGCAGGCCGGCCCTGGACAAGGCTTGTCCGGTACAACATTCCTACTCAGCAAAATGTGTTGGAAGTTTTCCTGCATTACTATCAAATTCATCATTGCACTTCCCTACTGCCCTGAGCCTGAAAGAATATTTCTTAACGTACTGTGACTCTGTGTTTTTAGATCTCACTTTTATGAGTGTTTTAGTTCCTCACATTTCCAGCATTAGTTGCATCTGTGTCCATTTACCTAACATTTTGTGGGTAACTCTACAATTATTACTGACTGTCAGTTGTTAGAGTGACCACCCAGGAGGCAGTAACTCGTGTTCCGTCAGTACGACACACGTCAGGTGTAACCTCCTGAGGTACGACTAGGTCACTACAACCGTACATGGTGTTGTACCTAGTAACACCACCTGAACTAAAGTAGTATGAGTGACACACCGTGGGTGGTGGGCCAGCCTCTCAATGTGTACTCCAGTATACTCTTATACAGGTATCCTCACTTCAACCCACGCCTAGTATACATCTTTTCACGTCACCCACACCTGTAGATCTAACTCACTTCACCCATACCTGTAGATCTAACTCACGTCACCCACACCTGTAGATCTTTTCACGTCACCCACACCTGTAGATCTAACTCACTCCACCCACACCTGTAGATCTAACTCATTCCAACCACACCTGTAGATCAAACTCACTCCACCCACACCTGTAGATCTAACTCATTCCACCAACACCTGTAGATCTAACTCACTCCACCCACACCTGTAGATTTAAGTCACTCCACCCACACTTGTAGATCTAACTCACTCCACCCACACTTGTAGATCTAACTCACTCCACCCACACTTGTAGATCTAACTCACTCCACCCACACTTGTAGATCTAACTCACTCCACCCACACTTGTAGATCTAGCTCACTCCACCCACACTTGTAGATCTAAGTCACTCCACCCATACCTTGTTTAGGGCTCCATGTGACTGGTTACCAGGGATGCTCTACCCTTGCTGTTCAGCCTGGGGCGAGGCTTGCTTCTTCTACTCGGAAATATTCGTTAGTTATTCTCTTGTGTATATCTCAAACCTGGCTGCTACAAATGTCCAGGACACCAGGTGTTTATCTCAAACCTGGCTGCTACAAATGTCCAGGACACCAGGTGTTTATCTCAAACCTGGCTGTTACAAATGTCCAGGACACCAGGTGTTTATCTCAAACCTGGCTTCTACAAATGTCCAGGACACCAGGTGTTTATCTCAAACCTGGCTGTTACAAATGTCCAGGACACCAGGTGTTTATCTTAAACCTGGCTGCTACAAATGTCCAGGACACCAGGTGTTTATCTCAAACCTGGCTGCTACAAATGACTAAAACAACAGGTTAAGTTTGTGAGGCACTGAACTGTGTGGTGACGCTATATCAACCAAGCGGAAGGAAACAAGATGCCACAGTCTCTGGCTCCGTGAATCTTGACATAGACACAGATAATCAAAGTGATGACTGACACATACGATAAAGTCTTACAATCCCAGCGCAACTTTAAAAAAACAAGAGAGAGATGAATCCTTTCCATTTGGTGCACTGAATGACTTCAAAATCTGGCTTCACATTCATTGCACTCCGAGATGTGTCTCCATGCCGCTGATAGCATCAGTGATCTATTATGCTATGTTCTACCCCACTTATGCGATACACTTGTAGATTTACAATAATTTCTCACTGATATCCCCTGAGAATTGGAACTACACGAATCACAACTCATCTACCAATACTTATCTACTACAGTAGATGTCAATACTTATCTACTACAGTAGATGTCAATACTTATCTACACTGATGTCAATATTATCTACTACAGTAGATCGTCACTATACTTATCTACTACAGTAGATGTCAATACTTATCTACTACAGTAGATGTCAATACTTATCTACTACAGTAGATGTCAATACTTATCTACTACAGTAGATGTCAATACTTATCTACTACAGTAGATGTCAATACTTATCTACTACAGTAGATGTCAATACTTATCTACTACAGTAGATGTCAATACTTATCTACTACAGTAGATGTCAATACTTATCTACTACAGTAGATGCCAATACTTATCTACGACAGTAGATAAGTATTGACATCCTTGTAAGTAGTGCATAAAGTAAAAAACTGACAACACTCACTAGCGAACATATATTTTCTATAATCTTATAGGAAGGAAAACGCAGAATACAAAGTTGACGTGAATACCTTCACACATGTTGTAAGTGGAGACAAGCTAGTCAAAAAAGCTGAAGAGGATGTAGACACATCTCCGTGTGTGTGAGAACCATTATAAACAAAGGTACCATACCATTTGATATTATTAGAGATGTACCTAACTCTTATATAAATAAACAACTGTAATTAAAACCTCCTCTATTATAACGGCAAAGTCGTTCAGAAATTACTGAAAATTTAAAAGTACAGAAATTAAAACACTTTAATGACTCTTGTGGTAACATTGCTCATTAAATCTATATCTGACGCCTTTATGTGAAATTAACTCCGCACGCTAGTTCATAAATGTTTTCTCACCTGCATTTTAAGTATTTATGTCGATGTACTTCCCTCACAGCATGTAGGGGAGTCTGTCATGTGAATTAGTTCCCTCAATGGGATAACTTACTGTCTTCGTGTTAGTCTTATCACCGTCTCCAGACAGTGTCGACTCGTCTGGTAAGGTAGTTGCTCTTCCCTCCCCCTCTCTTTCTCTCTCTCACTAGCAGATCAACATCCCCTGATTCAAGAGTTCTTTCAAGGGGCCGTGAGAGGCAGAGGGAGTGAGATTACAGCGACCAACATCGACATTGACCTCTATGGTACTGGCGTCAGGGTTATCTTCCTCGGTATCACAATGTCTGTCTTTTGAGCTGTGTTGTGTGATTTGTTTGTTGTGGGGGGAGTGTTTTACATGTGTGGAGTGTTTTGTCTGTGTTGTCTGGGAGTGTTTTGTCTTCGTTATGGGGGTGTTTTGTTTGTGTTGTGTGGAGTGTTTTGTCTTTGTTGTGGGAGTGTTTTGTCTGTGTTGTGTGGAGTGTTTTGTATTCGTTATGGGATTGTTTTGTCTTTGTTTTGGGGTGTTTTGTCTTCGTTATGTGGGTGTTTTGTCTGTGTTGTGTGGGAGTGTTTTGTATTCGTTGTGGGATTGTTTTGTCTTTGTTATGGGGTGTTTTGTCTTCGTTATGTGGGTGTTTTGCCTGTGTTGTGTGGGAGTGTTTTGTCTTCGTTGTGGGATTGTTTTGTCTGTGTTGTGTGGGAGTGTTTTACATGTCTTGTATGGGAGTGTTTGTTTGTGTTGTGGGAGTGTTTTGTTTGTGTTGTATGGGAGTGTTCTGTCTGTGTATGGGAGCGTTTTGTCTGTTGTGGGGGAGTGTTTTACAAGCGTTGTGGAGGAGTGTTATGGGGAGCTGCTTTTTATACTTTGTGGGGAAGTGTTCTGTTTGTGTAGTGGGGGTATTGTGTTTTGTGAGGGGGGATTGTGTGCTCTGGTGAGTGTTGTGTTTTGTTTAAGTGTTGATGGTCAATGCTGTACATATTGTGGGGGTATTGTGTACCGGAGGTATTTGGGGTTGTGGGGGAGTGTTGTACGTTGTGGGGTATTGTGTGTTGGATGTTGTGTTGTGTGCGGTGCTGTGGGAAGTAGTGTGTGTTGTGTCCTGGGAAAGTGTTGCATGTTGTGGAGGAGTGCTGGTTATTTGGAGTGTTGTGTGGGTGTTTTGTTCAAGCGTGCTGAATACTGGGAATCAGAAGCCAAGAGTTGGAGCTCAACCCTCATCAACCTCAGTAAGGGAGCACCAATGGATACGTGGAGAATTCCTTCACCAGTAGTCTCGGTCGTCAACCTAATTGGCTGACCGCCATGTTGCAGCCAGCACTTCAGTCATCACGCCAAGTACAGATTTCACGCCTTGTGAGGAAGTTATGTGCTTTATCTTCACGCCTTGTGAGGAAGTTATGTGCTCTATCTTCACGCCTTGTGAGGAAGTTATGTGCTCTATCTTCACGCCGTGTGAGGAAGTTATGTGCTCTATCTTCACGCCTTGTGGAGAAGTTATGTGCTCTATCTTCACGCCTTGTGAGGAAGTTATGTGCTCTATCTTCACGCCTTGTGGAGAAGTTATCTGCTCTATCTTCATGTTTTGTGGAGAAGTTATTTGCTCTATCCTCACTCCCTGTCAAGAGGCCATCTCTATCCTCACGCCTTATGAAGAAGCCATCGCTATCATGACGCCTTGTAAAGAAGCCATCTCTATCCTCACGCCTTGTAAAGAAGCCATCTCTATCCTCACGCCTTGTAAAGAAGCCATCTCTATCCTCACGCCTTGTAAAGAAGCCATCCCTATCCTCACGCCTTGTAAAGAAGCCATCCCTATCCTCACGCCTTGTAAAACATCCCTATCCTCACGCCTTGAAGAAGCCATCTCTATCCTCACGCCTTGTAAAGAAGTATCTCTATCCTCACACCTTGTAAAGAAGCATCCTATCTTCACGCCTTGTAAAGAAGTATCTCTATCCTCACGCCTTGTAAAAGAATCTATCTCAGCCTTAAGAATCTCCTATCCTCACGCCTTGTAAAGAAGCCATCCCTATCCTCACGCCTTGTAAAGAAGCCATCCCTATCCTCACGCCTTGTAAAGAAGCCATCCCTATCCTCACGCCTTGTAAAGAAGCCATCCCTATCCTCACGCCTTGTAAAGAAGCCATCCCTATCCTCACGCCTTGTAAAGAAGCCATCCCTATCCTCACGCCTTGTAAAGAAGCCATCCCTATCCTCACGCCTTGTAAAGAAGCCATCCCTATCACGCCTTGTAAAGAAGCCATCCCTATCCTCACGCCTTGTAAAGAAGCCAGCACTATCCTCACGCCTTGTAAAGAAGCCATCACTATCCTCACGCCTTGTAAAGAAGCCATCACTATCCTCACGCCTTGTAAAGAAGCCATCACTATCCTCACGCCTTGTAAAGAAGCCATCACTATCCTCACGCCTTGTAAAGAAGCCATCACTATCCTCACGCCTTGTAAAGAAGCCATCACTATCATCACGCCTTGTAAAGAAGCCATCGCTATCCTCACGCCTTGTAAAGAAGCCATCACTATCCTCACGCCTTGTAAAGAAGCCATCACTATCCTCACGCCTTGTATAGAAGCCATCACTATCCTCATGCCTTGTAAAGAAGCCATCCCTATCCTCACGCCTTGTAAAGAAGCCATCACTATCCTCACGCCTTGTAAAGAAGCCATCACTATCCTCACGCTTTGTAAAGAAGCCATCACTATCCTCACGCCTTGTAAAGAACCCATCACTATCCTCACGCCTTGTAAAGAAGCCATCACTATCCTCACGCCTTGTAAATTAGCCATCACTATCCTCACGCCTTGTAAAGAAGCCATCACTATCCTCACGCCTTGTAAAGAAGCCATCCCTATCTTCACGCCTTGTAAAGAAGCCATCCCTATCCTCACGCCTTGTAAAGAAGCCATCACTATCCTCACGCCTTGTAAAGAAGCCATCACTATCCTCACGCCTTGTAAAGAAGCCATCCCTATCCTCACGCCTTGTAAAGAAGCCATCACTATCCTCACGCCTTGTAAAGAAGCCATCACTATCCTCACGCCTTGTAAAGAAGCCATCACTATCCTCACGCCTTGTAAAGAAGCTATTACAACCTCAGGTTCAATGGCCTGTTAACCTGAGTGTAAAGGAAGCTTGGAGCAAAGAAACACAGTAGAAGATGTATTGAAATTGTATTTCTTCAAAAATCAGCTAGATTAATTCCAAACTTTTATCTTTTCCTTCACCAAGTAATTGTGATTATATAAGACTTTTGTCCTTTTCCTTCACCAAGTAATTGTGATTATATAAGACTTTTGTCCTTTTCCTTCACCAAGTATAACAAAGTGATATTTACACCTATGTACACTATATACAAAGGAGTAGTGTTTAGTGCACGCCACAGTTGTCTAGGCTAAGCAGCAGCCAAAAGACAGACAACTTTCCACAACCAGCTCTATGCAGGAATTCCAATGACAAACTGCGAGTGGTAACCACGTCACCTTTTGTCATTGTTAAACTCGCATGTAATTGGCTGAACCGAGTCGTTGATTTGATGATGGGGCCCTCATCACCAAACCCTTAACGATGGTTCGCTGGTTGGAGGGGAGCCTATGTGGGTGTGTTAACATGCTCCGAATAAAGGTTACATACTCTTTGCATGCAACAGAAGCCATCCCTATCCTCACGCCTTGTAAAGAAGCCATCTGCTGGGGTAAATGGCTCGCACACTGAGCTGTAAATCAAGTCACCGGAGTGTTGCAGGAGGTGAGTAGAACACAATCTTAAGAAGCTTTCTCCTCACATTCTACTGGAGTGATATGGAGAACTCAGTGGAGAGCTGCCGACAAAGAGTCAACAAAATACACACGTTACAGAACAAGCTTTTATTGGGGCGACGTTTTGATTTGGTAGGATCCTTATCAAGTTATACAGAAGATACATAAAAAACACTCACACATGAGCTCCTAGGAGTCAAGGGAGAGGAGAATGAATCTACATGAAATGTCACCTAATTTTAAAAGTAAGAATTAAGTGCATTTTGAAAATAAAAAATATTTTGTTTGTTAAACAGTGAATGTAACATCGCAGTCATCACCTTCAAAATTGTATAACAGACACTAGAACTATGCTAAGCAACATTATTTTGTAAACTTTTCGCTCACCAGGGGCTTGATCAAGTGATGAAGTCCCTGGTGGGAGAAAAGTTTACATCGAAAACATCGTTTTGTAAGTGGTTCATTTATATATCTGTTGGTATTATGTTCTCTGTATGACTTCGAAAACAATTAGACTTCACCAGAGGAGAACACAAGAGAAAGGACGCCGTTACTGACAGGATAAACACCATCCCCTGTAGTGATGGTGACAAACACCAATTGGTGAAACTTCACGTGACATAAAAAATATTTACGAACATCAACACATTTGTAAGACCCACAACAACAACGCATGCGTTGGTAGTGCTGTGGGTCTTATGAATGCCTGGTTCATCAGGATAAACATTCACACCTTACGACATGGCAAGACGTCAAACTAGTTAGAGATCAAATAAATCGACAGGGCCAGAAGATGCGTGGAAACTGATTATTAGTACACAGAAAATTACTAAATTGAACTAAGGTGGCTTTAGCTTAGGTAGACCACTGGCTCACCTCACACTACACGGTTATTATTAGCAATAAAGTTGAGATAAATGTGCTAACCACGTTTGCAGCTGATTCAAATAATTTTTGGAGCCTCTCAATCTTCTTTCTAGCTGTCTCAATAGTTTCACACCATAAAATAGTGGTACACAGACTATATTTCCTCCAGCAGGTCATTTAGGGACGTCACGAAAAAAAGCCCCATTAGTGATGCTTGTGAAACCTCACTCTGATACGTCATTTTCCATTTATTCCTGTAGCCACATCATAAATTTTCGTGTTATTCCAACAATTCTCATTATCTGTAAAGCAACGTTCAGTATGGTACTTTATCAGATGCTTTCTTACAGTCTAGGAAAATGCACTCTACCCACCACAGTCTTTCCTTCTTTATCTGTTACTTAACGATTTCTAAAACAGGGTTTGCGATGCCTGAACTCGTGCAGGTTGTTAATAAGTTCCTTCCGTTATAGGCGCTTTAATATCATTCTTAATACTTTTTAATACGTATATCAGTACGTTTGTCAGCACAACTGGTTTTAAGTGTAGTGTCTCCTGTCTATTTTATTTTTATATTTGGGATCTCTTTTTGAAATTTTCCAGATGCCCGGCAGTTGCCTAATTTATATTGACTTCTGGCAAATCCTAGAATGACCTTGTGTGCCATCCTGTTTGGTTCCAATGATTAAATTTCCCGAGGTTCCCATTCATTTCTTTCTTTGTCGGTTCAATTTCCTCAAGTCTTTGTTGCTCGACCGTTTGCCCCTTCCTCTTAGACTCTTTTCCTGATTTTTTGGAGAAGTACTCTGAACATTTTGTTCAGTTCTGTTCCATACCTTTGATATACATTTGAAGAGTTTCGAGAGTATCTACTCTCTGAGCCCGGCCATGGGCCAGGCTCGTCTGGTGCTTGCCTGGTCAACCAGGCTGTTGCTGCTGGAGGCCCGCTGCCCCACATATCCATCACAGCCTGGTTGATCTGGCACCCGATGAAGATATTTGTCCAGTTTCCTCTTGAAGGCTTCTACACTGGTTCCAGCGATGTTTCGGATATCTTCTGGTAAGATGTTGAATAGTCTGGGACCCCGGATGTTAATACAGTGCTCCCGTATTGTCCCCACCGCACCCCTGCTCCTCACTGGGTTTATTTTACACTTCCTCCCATATCTCTCACTCCAGTATGTTGTTATGGCAGTGTGCAGATTTGGGACCAGGCCCTCAAGTACTTTCCAAGTATATATTATCATGTATCTCTCTCTCCTCCGCTCCAATGAGTACATGTTCAAGACTTGAAGGCGTTCCCAATAATTTAGATGTTTCAATGGGTCCTTCCATCCTAAGTCTTATAACCTGGCTTCCTTACCATTCTACATTTTTTGCTCGAATCTTAGTCTGTTAACTTCACCTTTGACCGCCGTCTAATTAGTCAGAGGTGTGGTCAAACCTAATGTATCTCCCATCTTCCCCAGAACCTAGGCTCAGAGCCCTACACCTTGCACCATGTAACCATTAACTACACCACTTCTGCAACGTAGCCAGTAGACACCAGCGTCTGTTGCTCTGACCCATGACCCTCTCATAGGGTCAGAGAGTACCACACCCCAGCCACTGAACCATAGGAATAACCATTAAAATATTCACGACTCGTTCAAAGCGCCACTGAACGGGTCATTACCTGAGTAACACTCGTATCAGGAGACTGTTTCCTGACGTTGTAATGAAGCAACCATCAGTTTTTACTTGTAAACCACTGTATTTATCCGCAATGCGTCTGCTTCTACAACAGCAAACCCCCAAAAATAAGAGCTGCATCGAAAACGAAAATACAAAGCGAGTATCATGCGATACCGCGAGGAGATCAAGTGATCACACACTAACTTTTCTTTCCCCTAAAACTTACTCTCCTCCTAAACCCACTTCACCGCTCACTGCGCAAGCTTTTAATCATCAACCCCACACCAACTCCGCAGAAAAAGCCAGGTGAGGAAACAAATTCTGTAAAACGGATTTCATTAAGACCCGTAAAGTTAGTTGAATAATTCAGCAGACGCCCCTGCCACCCTGTAGAACAAGGTGTAAACAACAACTTGAACTCGCTACCCTACCACATATCTTAATTGGTTACTCACATCAAACAACGAACTGCCATCAGAGAACACAAAGATTAGGGCAATGGAGGATGCGATATGCTAGTGAGAAGGAAGATAGGGAGGGAGAGAAGGAGGTAGTGAAAGACTGACATTAAATTATGAATTAGTAAGCAGGTACAAGGATGCTTATTATTATTATTATTATTATTATTATTAATAGTAGTAGTAGTAGCAGTAGTAGCAGCAGAGCAGCAGCAGCAGCAGTATTATGATGATGATTTGCTGTTGTTGTTGCAACATTATCAATATTAACAGTATCATTATACTGCTTATGTGTTTATTTTTCCATTAACAGTATGAGCAGCATTAGCAGCGGCAGCAGAAAATACATGAAGAAAGATGATGAAACTAGCATCAGACATCGTTAATCCCTAGCATCAGACATCGTTAATCCCTAGCATCAGACATCGTTAATCCCTAGCATCAGACATCGTTAATCCCTAGCATCAGACATCGTTAATCCCTAGCATCAGACATCGTTAATCCCTAGCATCAGACATCGTTAATCCCTAGCATCAGACATCGTTAATACAAAGACAGACTAAAAACAGAATACAAATAAAATAAGAAATAAATAAGGGGATCTAAACGTGCTAAAAATTTCAAACCATAATAACTCTTAAAATATATTATAGTTGGATAAATTTAGACATATAGGCCATATGACTGAGTTGTAGAGGAAGTGACTTCAATTGCAAGTGTGTCAAAGAAGCGAATATTTCATAGCAAGAACAGTAGCAGCACAAGACAGCTAAAAACAGCAGCAGCAGCAGCAGTATTAGTGGTAGTGGAAACGAAATGCAGGGTGGGGGAGGAGGAGAAGGATCTATCATACAGCGGTAGTGAGCATTTATGTGGCAAGCTCCAGACACAAATCATGTCAACAAGTTAATGAAGTAATTATACTGACGAAGCAGAGAGCGTATACTTGATCACCACCACCATCACCACTACCAGCGTCAATAAGAAGTGATTACTTCTTGGGACAGCATTAACACCCAGCACAGTGACTCAGTAACCAGATTAGCTTTCAGTAGCCATGAGTAACTCACAGTGACAAAAATCCCCCATGACTGCAGAGTGATCTAGGGTATCCCACAGTGACTGAGCAGCCCAGAGTAATCAACGTAACCCGGGATGGTCAGGAGGCAAATAATGGCCCACACTGGCCAAGAGCGGACCATAGTTGACCAGAGTGGCCCACCATGGCCCGGACTGACCACTATCCCAGGATAGTCACTCTTACCCTGGAAGAGCCACTTCGAAAGTCAATCGATCACCAGTTTAAAGGATTTTTTTCGTAAATCACGGAAAACGAGGCGTCGATCTTCCACATCCGGCTGTAAATGAGATGATCATTATTTACCAGGGAAACCAGGGAGAGGCAGGAGGGAAGAGAAAGGGAAGGGAGAGAGGAGAGGGAGATAGGGAAGGGAGGGGATATAAAACGAAGAAAGGAAAAGATGGGGGTGAGAGAAAGGGAGAAAAGCAGTGGAAATAAAGGAAGGGATGGACAAACAATTATAGGATGTGAGGGTAAAAGGAAGAGGAGATGGAAGAAGTAAGACTAAAGGAAGGCAGAACGCATGAGAGGGGGGGTTGAGAAAGAGAGAGAGAGGTACTGGGTTGGTAGACCCAGTTGATAAACCCCACCTTATGAGAGAAACATTATCAATAAAAGTTCACTATAATAGGAACACTTCAGGCTGGGGGTCCCAAGGTGATGATTGCAGTGATGTACAACCCGCCACAGAATAACAGGCCAAGACAAAAGTACGATGAGAGCAACAGAGCAATGGTAGACACACTAGCTGAGGTAGCCAGAAGAGCCACCATGGGTCCTTCTGGCCCATGTAAACTTACCACGCTGGCCACTACAGCACACCCAGCCAACGCTGAGAGATAAACAGAAAATATGAATTGTTTAATAATAATTTATAACATATTCTACCTTTACTAACTTAATTTTCTGACGATATTCCCAACGTAAATTATTGATCGTTCCCTCTAAACTCACAAACACTATTTTCTTTATTTGAAGTTTGGTTAGATTTGCTAGGTTTAGGGCAGGTCACATAAACCTGTGACAAGTGTACATTATTTATAACCATAAGTAAATATATAATATTTAAAAAAATGATGTAAGTGGTTTTAAAAACCGATAAGTTGAAGAATAAGACACTAGTGCAACATTTGGGAATCTTTACTGAGGAAAGTTTTTGCCAGCTAGTGGCTTCTTCAGTCCAATACAGAGAAGAACAGAAGAAACCACCGGCTGGCCAAACATTTCCTCAATAAAGATTCCCAAATGTTGCACAAGTGTCTAATTTTTCATATGAAAACAAAAAGACATGTCTGGCAACGTGGTAATTAAGGAATCCCTGACAACATTCAAATCAACTGAACTTGTGATACGAGAATTGGAATGGACGACTGAAACATGTGCAACTCTTGAGTATCTTTATTGTGCAAACGTTTCCAAAATACATATTGAAGTGTTGCATGTGTGCCTCATTCACCTATTTGTCGGTTCTTTAAATTATTTATAAAATAATAGGTTGGAATATGGGCGAGAGTAGATGGAGGTGGGCGGCGGTGACTGGAGGATGAAATTGAGGGAATATAAGATGACGAAGGCTCCTTGAAGATGAAGTGTGGGCGGCGATGTACACTGGAGGAGACGCCCGTGATAACGCAGCGCAGATGAGAGGAAGTAGGAGGAGAGGATGTAGAAGGGTAAAGAAGAAGTAAGGAGAGTGATGACAAACGAGGAAGGCTCCTGTGAGGGGCGGTGATGGAGAGAGGGACACAAGAGAGGCGACTCCAGACACCTCACGATTACAGTGTGACGGATGCTTTCCCAGTCTCCATGTTGTGTTTCCTGCTGCTCCCAAGATGTTTCTGGCAGTGGTGGTCACCAGCAGCTGTGCGCACTACTGACGCTACTATTGCTGCTCAATATGTTTCTGGCAGTGGTGACTACCAGCAGCTGCGCGCACTACTGACGCCAATACTGCTGCTCAAGATGTTTCTGGCAGTGGTGGCCACCAGCAGTTGCGCGCACTACTGACGCTACTACTCATAAGTATGGAGTGACTACCACAAGTGCATAGTTAAAAATAGCGGGTATTGAATGAACAATAAAAATATACAATAAAAACGAAGAGGAAAAAGTATTAACAGAAAAAAGTAATAACAGCAGTAGTAGTAGGAGGAGGAGGAAGAGAAGGTTAGTGTATAAATCACATCTAAAGATGCAAGCGATACTCTACCAAGACCCAATTAGTGTGGCCAAAAATGAACACAAGAAATCACTAGGGGAAGATCTTTATTATGGTCTGCCATGTTCGTCCCGTTTCATTTACAAATCACTACAACTGTGTTTATTTACAAATATAAACACATACCGTTTCTAACAAAATTTACACTATTGTTATCAGCGTGGTAATGGCGTGGCCAAGTCAATGTCATATTCCAGAAATCATAATTGCAAAGTAAGAAAAGTTATTCTAAATAAAAAAATTATTCCACAATCCATATTCATAAGTCATCCAGTATTTTTGGTAAAAGATAACAAAAAATTAGACGAAAGGGGAAATATCCCCACAGTTTATGCCGAAAGAGATACTGGTTTCTCAGTCAGACAATCACTCTGTAAAGAGAATGGCATCCCTCTCCATGGTCGGCCCAAAAACTCTCACCAACACGATCATCGTGCAATTCACGAGACACGTTACAATCAACGTACAGATGAGGAAGATTTTTAAACTCTGCACTGAGAAATAAAATACATAACTTTAAAAACAATAAGTGTATTTCTCAGCTCTCCGACTGAGTTGTAAATGGATGGATACAGTAGCGTACTACCGACAGTAATGAGGATAAAACAAGTTCAGAGCAAAATTCTATTGTGGCAGAGAGTCACTGACATAGCTTTAAGCCCCTTTAACTGTATTCCTTGGAACGTAGGAGAGAAAGGTACATAATCTACACATGGAAAATCCTGGAGGGACTAGTCTCAAACTTAACACTGAAATCACTCCGTATAACCAATAAGAGACTAGGCAGACGGTGCAAAATACCTCCATTAAAAAGCAGAGGCGGAATGAGCACACTAAGAGAGAACTCGATGAGTGTCAGAGGTCCCCGACTCTTCAAAGCCCTTCTTCCGTAAATAAGGGTAATTAACAGCAAACCTCTGGCTGTCTTCAAAAGGGAACTGGACAAGTTCCTTAAATTGGTGCCTGATCAGCCGAGCTGTGGTTCGTACTGCGTGTGGCCAGCAGTAAACAGCCTAGATGACCAGGCCTTGATCCTCCCGGAGGCTTGATTTGGGCCGGGCAGGGGGCATTAACCCCCAGAAGCGTCCTTCAGGTATCCTTCAGGAAGGGGGTTCCAATCCATAGACATCCAACCTGGAGTGGATTCCAGTGGTTTAAATCCACACAGCCGAAAAGGAGTGGGTACCACACATTCCTCTCCATACAACACTTGACCGGAAGTTGGGTTCCGGCGTGCCTCGTCTTATACTTGTATAATAAACAATATAAACTGACGTGGACTTTGGCATAGGCAGTGACTGTTGATTAAATAGAGATGGCAGCCTTTTTACTTCGCTTTTATGTAACGACAAACTGAGTTATGAATAATTCACACGGACACCAAGTGACCGTAAACTCTCATGGGAGAGAGGGAGAGGGAGAGGGAGAGGGAGAGGGGGAGGGAGAGGGAGAGAGAGAGGGAGAGAGAGAGAGAGAGAGAGAGAGAGAGAGAGAGAGAGAGAGAGAGAGAGAGAGAGAGAGAGAGAGAGAGAGATTGCAGTCAGCAGGACTCGATACTGCTACTGGGGATGGTCAATATTCCCAGAAGCGCTGTTATCCATTGCGATCTTTCTCTGTATATACCCGCTTGTTTCTGCGTGGTGCATTGATATAAAATAGCTTGAGAGGTCAGAACATACAGGAGAGATTGAAATAATTTGAATCCATGCTTGAGGCTCAGTGACGTGCCCAGGCTGGGAAAGAAACATGGCTTGTGAACCAGGCTGCCCAGCTTATGTGGCATTCGTGGCTGAGTGGATAAGGGCGCTGCCTGGGAATCTTGACCGTCCCCAGTAGCAGTATCGAGTCCTGCTGACTGCGACCTTTCTCTGTATATACCAGCTTGCTTCTGCGTGGTGCATTTAATTTTTATCTCTCCTACCAGGGGGGAAGGATTCGAACTTACACATCTGATTCTCCAGGTAAGATCTAGCGGAGCGTTTTTAAAGCACTCATCCAGACCTTACATAAGGTTGGGTGTCCAGCCATGGCTAACTATGGCATCATCTTGAGCACCAGGTGAGCTATTAGAATGCTTAATAATCTGCAGTGTTACTAACATTTTATCTAGGATCAAGAGAGGAGTCGAGCCTGCTCTCCTCACTCACTGGTAAACACATGCCAACACAGCACAACTCAATGATAAATATATTCCACCAAACACAGCAAAACAGACCTAAGCCAACAGTAGGTAACACAGGGGGAGGGGGGGGGTGACTCTTGAAGCACGAACTATCACGTAAAGTAAACCACAAGATGTCCACCCTACTTCCGCTTGTCTTCTCCGTCACCTCCGAGGTGCTCCCCGGGGATAAATACCTGCTGATAACGGTGAAGGAAAATGATGATGATAAACCCACATAGGCGAGGCACGCGCGCCTGCCTTCCCTTCCTCCCCATCCCCAGGAGCACCCACCACCCACACGGGTGCTGGTGACTGTAATAAGTGGCAGCGGGGGGTGGCTGTGGTGGAGACGGGTGGCACAGACGGCATTTGTGTAGCACTGTATGACAGGGAATGTTCTAATGTGAAAACTTGGTAAGAGACGAAAATAGTTGGGTTCACAAAGCAATTTGACTTGTAAGGTTTTGGGTTATCCTATGTAATTTACACTATGTATGATAACTGTGCTTAAATAAACTTACCAAGGCTGTTCAGTGCTACTGACAATAAGTTCAACACTAACACTTACAAGCCTGAACTCAAATACAAAAAAATCGCACCCAACAAATATACAATAAAAAATAATTGTTGTTACAGAAAGGGAAAATAAACCACATTAATGAAAAACTTATTAAATCGTTAACATCATGACCCCTAAAAGTTCCCCGAGGTGCTTACAGGTACCCCGGCAATATTTAAAAATACTACATAGGCGAGTAAACCAAAACCGTGGGAAAACCAGTTAGAACGTTTTTCATAGTCAGCAGCAAGCAAGCCACAAGTTACAGAGATTTGTTGATTTATTAAGTTTAAAGCCTATTGACTACACGAATAATAATAATAATAATAATAATAATATCTTTATTTCTACAAGTACATGTACAAGGTATACAGGCCTAGATGACATCAATGACATACTACTATACTGAAAACTCTTTGTTATGCACAGCATTTCGGGCAAATTAGGTCAATTTTGTCCCAGGATGCGACCCACACCAGTCAACTAACACCCAGGTACACATTATACTGATGGGTAAACATGGACAACAGGTGTCTTATGGAAACACATCCTAATGTTTTCCAGCCGTACCCCGGGGTTATTAAAGATACATGTTCTTAACACTGTTCTTAACACCTCAGAGAGACTAGATCCAGGAACTGAACTTATACTCCTAGGGATTGATCCTGACTGCCTCCAATTTACCAGGGTCGTATAACCCTTAAGGGTTTCAACGCTTGATCCCAAATATAATAATACCACGAGAGGTGCCAGGTCCCCCCCCAGGTGAACCACCACACTCACCACAAGTGAAGCAAATTATGGTTAAGTTTAAGTAATAACATTACACGCTGCTGCAACCCACCACTCTCAGTGCTACCCACAAACACCTCTCATATACCACTGGACTTGTAAACAACCACACACCATAACAAATAACGTCTTCTCTTAAACTACTGCTTAATCCTAAACGTAATGGGGGTTTTCGACCACCAAGGGAAGGGTTCTTGATCCAGGAATTGGAACTGCCTTTCCTTAGATCGAATCGGATTGCCCCCAATTCCACTGGAGCTGTATGACCCATGCGGGTTTATCAAAGATTTTAAACCCTTTACATACTTTCTGATATAAAGTAAGATTGATGAAAAAATGTAAGTTTTGCTGCATAAATTAGAAGCCTCGTTGATACTTACTCACGCGAGAGTCATCAGTGCAGACATATAGTAACACAGCACCAACACAGTCCTCACCACAACACTCTTACCGACGTGTAGTAACACAGCACCAACACAGTCCTCACCACAACACTCTTACCGACGTGTAGTAACACAGCACCAACACAGTCCTCACCACAACACTCTTACCGACGTGTAGTAACACAGCACCAACACAGTCCTCACCTCAACACTCTTACCGACGTGTAGTAACACAGCACCAACACAGTCCTCACCTCAACACTCTTACCAACGTGTAGTAACACAGCACCAACACAGTCCTCACCTCAACACTCTTACGACGTGTAGTAACACAGCACCAACACAGTCCTCACCTCAACACTCTTACCAACGTGTAGTAACACAGCACCAACACAGTCCTCACCCAACACTCTTACTGACGTGTAGTAACACAGCACCAACACAGTCCTCACCTCAACACTCTTACTGACGTGTAGTAACACAGCACCAACACAGTCCTCACCTCAACACTCTTACTGACGTGTAGTAACACAGCACCAACACAGTCCTCACCTCAACACTCTTACCGACGTGTAGTAACACAGCACCAACACAGTCCTCACCTCAACACTCTTACCAACGTGTAGTAACACAGCACCAACACAGTCCTCACCTCAACACTCTTACCGACGTGTAGTAACACAGCACCAACACAGTCCTCACCTCAACACTCTTACTGACGTGTAGTAACACAGCACCAACACAGTCCTCACCTCAACACTCTTACTGACGTGTAGTAACACAGCACCAACACAGTCCTCACCTCAACACTCTTACCGACGTGTAGTAACACAGCACCAACACAGTCCTCACCTCAACACTCTTACCAACGTGTAGTAACACAGCACCAACACAGTCCTCACCTCAACACTCTTACCGACGTGTAGTAACACAGCACCAACACAGTCCTCACCTCAACACTCTTACCGACGTGTAGTAACACAGCACCAACACAGTCCTCACCACAACACTCTTACCGACGTGTAGTAACACAGCACCAACACAGTCCTCACCACAACACTCTTACCGACGTGTAGTAACACAGCACCAACACAGTCCTCACCACAACACTCTTACCGACGTGTAGTAACACAGCACCAACACAGTCCTCACCTCAACACTCTTACTGACGTGTAGTAACACAGCACCAACACAGTCCTCACCACAACACTCTTACTGACGTGTAGTAACACAGCACCAACACAGTCCTCACCTCAACACTCTTACCAACGTGTAGTAACACAGCACCAACACAGTCCTCACCTCAACACTCTTACTGACGTGTAGTAACACAGCACCAACACAGTCCTCACCTCAACACTCTTACTGACGTGTAGTAACACAGCACCAACACAGTCCTCACCTCAACACTCTTACTGACGTGTAGTAACACAGCACCAACACAGTCCTCACCTCAACACTCTTACCGACGTGTAGTAACACAGCACCAACACAGTCCTCACCTCAACACTCTTACCAACGTGTAGTAACACAGCACCAACACAGTCCTCACCTCAACACTCTTACCGACGTGTAGTAACACAGCACCAACACAGTCCTCACCTCAACACTCTTACTGACGTGTAGTAACACAGCACAAACACAGTCCTCACCTCAACACTCTTACTGACGTGTAGTAACACAGCACCAACACAGTCCTCACCTCAACACTCTTACCGACGTGTAGTAACACAGCACCAACACAGTCCTCACCTCAACACTCTTACCAACGTGTAGTAACACAGCACCAACACAGTCCTCACCTCAACACTCTTACCGACGTGTAGTAACACAGCACCAACACAGTCCTCACCTCAACACTCTTACCGACGTGTAGTAACACAGCACCAACACAGTCCTCACCACAACACTCTTACCGACGTGTAGTAACACAGCACCAACACAGTCCTCACCACAACACTCTTACCGACGTGTAGTAACACAGCACCAACACAGTCCTCACCTCAACACTCTTACTGACGTGTAGTAACACAGCACCAACACAGTCCTCACCACAACACTCTTACCGACGTGTAGTAACACAGCACCAACACAGTCCTCACCTCAACACTCTTACCGACGTGTAGTAACACAGCACCAACACAGTCCTCACCTCAACACTCTTACCGACGTGTAGTAACACAGCACCAACACAGTCCTCACCTCAACACTCTTACCTGAAACACAGTTTTTACATCAACATCAGCTCGGCTTTACATAAAATTTATGCAATTCTTTTTACAATGCTTTATTAAAAATATTAACAACATAATATTTTGTTAACATCTGTAACGCTTTCTGACAGAGAGACGCTTGGTAGAGAGCGAACCTTTATTATGCACAACGTTTCGCTCAGTGTAGAGCTTTATAAAACAGGTTGTTTACATGATCTATCTACTAACGCATTAATATTCGTCCACTAAGAACTCTTGAGACCCCACGTGACACAGGGGTCATACAGCGCTTGCAGAACGGGAAGCAATCACGTTCCATCCATGGAAAGAAAGAACAGGTCTAATTCCTTGAATCTAGAGCTCCTTTTAGAACTTTATCAAGTCATGCAATAAACCAAACTCACAGTAGAGGCTACAACTCCTCACAGATGTTAGAAAAAGGACGCTTGTGTACAGTTCAAGACATTAATTAAATGAAACGTTTACAACCTTCACGGGGTGATGAGATTAAGAGAGATCACATCGGCTAGCCCAAAAATTTAGTTGGGTCCATAAGCTGGTTCTTAACACCTACAAACTTAGGCAACTACATATTTATCCTTGTACACACACTCCAGCACACGTACATGCACGCGCTAACGCTGCAATACACGTACATAAATAAACACATACAGCAATATGGAAGTTTCCTTGTGCAAAATAAATGTAATCGCTGGTGTACACACTGATACAATATCATCAGCAATTGTTTAGGAGTAATATTATAGCAATCCCTCTTATTATTACTCTTAATAATAATAATAACAACTTGCAACTAACATAACAGAAAACACAAACGCTATATTAAAAACGAACGTGCCTGTGAGGAGGAAAGTTTGCGGCAGAGAGTGCCAGACAGTGACAGGCGGTGCCACACTTCCATCCCGGAGCACAATAAAATCTAAACTAATGAATGTGTGTTTTCTGAAGCGGAAGGCTGACTCCCCCTCAGCATATTGAGAATATCCGGCACCATGTTAAAGTTCTCTCTGCTTCCGGACGACACCACTCCGTGAGAGAGAGTGAGAGTGAGAGTGAGTGAGTGAGAGAGAGAGAGAGAGAGAGAGAGAGAGAGAGAGAGAGAGAGAGAGAGAGAGAGAGAGAGAGAGAGAGAGAGTGCTGAGAGGGCAGGGGCATTCTGGAAGGGAAGAGAGTTACTGGGAAGAAAGAAGAAAGGTGAAAGGGAAGGGGAGGCTGAGGGGAGGAGGAGGAGAGAGAGAGAAGTGGGAGGGAGGAAAGGGGAGGTCAGAGATAGTCTACCTCCGAGCCACGACTATGACTGTTGACCTTACTTCACGCACAAGACAACAGATACAGTGAACGTACAAAATATGGTTGTTGATAGCACATGCGTGTGTATATGTGTGTGATATATATATATATATATATATATATATATATATATATATATATATATATATATATATATATATATATATATATATATATTATATATATATATTACACTATTTTTGTATATTAAAAAAATAAACAATTTAAACCACAAATAACAGTGTTTACTTCTTGGATAGTGTCTGCATGACTAGAATACTATTCTAATCTATTCTAATCTCACATGTCTTAGTTCTAGAGAATTATAGGTAGTCTGTAGCTACTATTTATCAACAGATAGTCTCAATATGGGCCGTGGAGTCTCATGTTACCTTGCTTTCCCTTGTACACAGATTCAATCTCTCTCTCTCTCTCCCTCACACACTGACCGACCAGCAAGGGAAGGGGGTGTCCAGAGACCTTAATATCGATTCTCTCGGCCACGACTTCCTGCCTGCGATCACGCCCCCTGCACCGGCTCCCCCAGCGCGAATCTTCTGCTTCTTGGACCATTCCCAAGGACACGACAAGGACACCTTGCACGGACAACCTCCTTGTCAAGCACTAACACATATCCTCTTGCCCCCTCCTTGCACGGACCATTCCTGGACACGTGGGCACTCTGCATGGACCAATCTTAAGACGCCTCGCTCGAGGCCTCCTTCAGGGACCTTAGAGAAAGCCACTCACTCCAACGGACGCCTCTCAGAATCCTCAACACGACCCGAATACGAACTCCCGGCACGGACACGGCCGCTGGTGACCTATCTGAACAAAAGGGGGTCACCGCGCTGGCTGGACTCCGCCTGGAACCCCACAATTTGAGTTCAGTGTCCGGAAATGAAGAATATTAGACCAGTCGAAATTCTAGAGCTCTTGTCTCCGTTTGCACTCTTATTCTCCTCTTACTTTATGATTGCATTCATGCTATTCTAGTCTCATTTTTATTTTGCTTATATTTTATCAGCTTTATATTCCTTATTTTTGATGTGATGTTTTGGTCCTCATCCTCGTTTTGCCTTTAATTAAATTCCTCTGTGTTCTCATTCACAATTTTCTCTCATTAATCCTAATTCTCTTCTACCGTTTTCATATTACTGTCTTTCTACTCCTCCTTCCTTCCTTCTTTATCTTTCCATCTCACTCCCCCTCCTCGCTTTTCCTTTCCTCTTCCTCTTCTCCCTTACTTCAATTCATTTCCCCCTCTTCCTACATCTATTAACCTCCGATGGAGTTTTCTTACATCTTGAACTATTCAAACAATCACTGGGAACTATATGATGACTGTGTCTCTTCTGTTGACTGCAGATTTTCCACATGTATTATGTAGTAGGTAAAACAGTAGGATTAGAGGTAGGTGACAGTAGTATTAAAATTGACTTTAATAATTCTTTTTTCTTAAACTGTCATGAATGTTTATTAGTTTTATCAATATGGCATGATGAAACACCAGCCTCATTTTCTGCTGACAACTGAGACAAAGAAAGTGAAGGGTGGGAGAGAGAAATACGCTTCATTATACTGATTTTTCTATTTCTATATGTGTCGCAGCGCCACACATATGTGTCGCAGCGCCAGGATAAATATTTGAGTTCTAGTTACTAGAAACTTGTATATAGATGGAACGACCTGTGTTCTCCGATGTGCTCTCGCGTACTTTTCAACACTGATGCCTACTCCAGGCTGCAGTGTGCGAGCACCAACAACATGCTTGGTAAGCCCAAGGGAAAGTGTGGTAGCCTGGTAACCGTCGTCAGGTGCATACTTTATGTTGAGTTTTCTCTCAAAATATTTCGCCAGGATATACGTCTAAGATGGTTTTCACGTCTAGATATTTATGATTCTGAAGGTTGGAGCGCGACTAGACTGTTGGTGCTAGCCACACGTAGTCCATCATAAACACGGCAACACTGCCTATCGGGAACTGACTTGATGAATTTATGAAGTTCCCTCTTAAAGAAAGGTAGGTGCCTGTCAAGCATCAAGGTGTTGAGTCTTTGTCCCCTTACACTCACCGAGTTGTCTCTTAATGTACTCATTGCTTTTAACTGGAGGTATTTTGCACAGTCTGCCAAACTTTTTGCTTTCGTAGGGCGTAATTTCGGTGTGCTGATTTGGCAACAGTACCATTCGCCCCCCCTCCATAATTTTTCTAGAGTAAATTATTATTCATCCTTCTCGTCTACATTACAAGAAATACAATACGAGGGACTTGAAGCGCTCCCAATAATTTAGGTGCTTGACTGAATTTACGTGGACAATGGAGGTTCTCTGTACATTCTCCAACTCTGTAATTTCGCCTGCCCTAAGAGAGGCTGTTAGTGTAGTGACTAGTAACGTAGTATACCCACTTTCTGGGGGTACCAGACAATGTGTCAATCTCCCGGGAACTAGGCAACATTCACAGGAAGTGTGTGTACAGATGGTAACTACGAGTACTCATCTTCCTGCTGTTGTGCTTGCACCTCAAACACATACACACACAAGCTACTCATCTACCTCCCGACCACCCAAACAAACCTCACTATTCGATTTTCTCAAGCTGTTTCAGCAAGGAATGCTTATTATTATTATTACTGCACATTTGCTACCTTCTCCTGGCAATGTACACAAGTGTAATGATTACATAAATGACGTATCATCCATAACTTATCATACTGCCTACCTTACTTGTTATCCTTCCCACCTTAAATACAATTAATAACCTTCTAAATATAATCCTATATTAATACAACGAAATAAATCCGATACACCAACCATCTACCCCCTCCCTCGCACCACCAACTCCTCCCTCTCCCTCCCACCACCAACCATCTTGCCCCTCCCTCTAGTTACCATTCTTGGACTTGCAGTATTGATCAAGGTTCTGGTTACAACAATTAAATTCCAGCAACTGCAAAGTTATGAATTGTAGGAATCAGGTAAAAAAAAAAAAGAAAACTCAAGGGAGAGAGATTTAAGAAAAAATAACTAAAGGAGGACTTAAGGGTGAGCATAGTGCCAACATATCGCCAGAGACGCACATCAACCAAACCTCTACAAGAAATGAGCGAGATGTGCTTTGGTCCTTGTGCGATCTTTCTCAGATCGCACAAGGACCATAAGGCCATTAGCTTTCAGGAACCTCAATTATTGACGACCCTATAACACATTTAAGGCCCATCCTGAAGTATGCTGGAACTCTCATTGAACCATCACTTTATAAAGCACGTCAAGAAACTGGAGTAATGGAAGATGTTGGAAACGAGACTAAATCCCGGAGGTGGGGGTGGGGAAAAGGGGATGAAATATGAGGAAAGATTAAAACACTAGAATCAGAGTAGACATGATAACGATATAAGAAATACGCAACGAACTGATAGGGTGAAAGAGTAACAGATAAAAGAGGGCATAGTTGTTAAGACACAAGGCTGCCACCAATAATTTTTTTTAGCCTAAAGGTAGCTATGAAGTAACATTACTTGGATGACGAAGTGGTGGAGGCAAAGGCTCACTAAGCAGCAATGTAAGAAGCAGAGCCAAACACTGAGAATCGACCCCTGTAGCCACAAATAGTTGAGTACAAGTAGACGAGAGCACACACAACCAGAACACGACCTCAATAATCCGCTGGACATCCTCGCTGGATGGTACAAAACACACTCCACCACAACAAAACACAGCCTCAGAACGTGCTGCATACAGTGTCATTACCACAGACCACCAACACGGTAGTGCCTTGGCTTGGTGGGTGTTGTTAATGTCAGTCAGGCACAACACCAGTGGACATGGTCAATACATGGATGGGTGCCTGCGTAGTCTCTCTCTTTCCTAAGGAAATTTAATTACTCTAAATTTTTCATGTTTTTGGCACTGGAATACCATTTCATACACCATAACATTATATACCGCCACTATCACCTTATAATTACATACAACACCACAACAATCATCACTAACTCTGAACTTTCACTCTCCATATACACTCAAACATCTGAGTTACTTGGAACGCTCAAGGTCCCCTGAACTGTAATTCTTGGAACGTAGGCAAAAAAGGAGCATCATAATTTACACCTGGAAAATGCTGGAGTAGTTAGTCCCAAATCGGTACAACGAAATCACTCAATCACCTTGACAAACAGTGCAAAGTACAGTGGTACCTCGGTATACGTCCTTAATCCGTTCCAGGACCTTGGACTTACACTGCTTAGTACTAAAATACATACATAAATACAAAATAATTAGATGAAATAAATGCAAATTTAACCTCACTTTACTTTGCTGAAAAGAGTCGAGTGCCTACTAGGATAGTGTTGAAAAGGAAGGAGGAAATGTTGTGTGGAAGGAGAGTCCCCTTCTCTTTTCTGTCTCTTTTATCTATTTGGACCTTGTTGAAGCTCACCAGATTTTACTTTTACTAAAAATCTGTCCAAAGAACTTTGCTTCTGCCTTCTCCTCAGGATGTTTCGGAAATGTGACATTGTCTGGTCATTCCGGACAATGCTATTACTGCTTGTTTGTGCTTAGTTGGGGTGGTACTTCTCTGCAAAGTTTTTGACGTCCATCCATTTGGCAAAGATTTCCTTGATTAATGAAGTAGGGGCTTCCTCTATCTCCTCTTCCGAGCCTGGAGAGTGCATCCATCTTAGTCTTGTGCTCCTCCTTCTCAAGTTCCTGCAGCTCCTCAGTGGTCAGCTCTTCCCTGTGCCCCTCCACTAACTCCTCCACATCACCATCACTTACATCCAGACCCATGGACCTGCCCAGAGAGACAATATCCTCCACTACAGACACAGTCTCAAAGCCCTCAAAGTCCCTTTCAGCCACTGCTTCTGGCCACAAATTCCTTCAAGCAGAGTTCATTGTTCTGTATGAAACTTGCTGCCAGGCTTTGTCAATGAGAGTTATGCAATGGTCGATAGTAAAGTGATCCTTCCAAAACTCTCTCAGGGTTAACTCTGTCAGAGGTCACTTCAAAGCACCTCTGGAATAGTGCTTTAGTGTAGAGTTTCTTGAAATTACTGATGACCTGCTCATCCATGGGCTGAATGAGAGTCGTGTTACAGTAGCGCGCAGTGTCAAGTGTCGTGACTCATTTTGACCCATACAAGTTCTAGCACGCGAGTCGTATTCCAAACAAAGGTCGTATACCAAGCAAAAGTTTTCGAATCCAAACAGGACGTATACCAAGTTGGACTTATTCTAAAGCGGACGTATACCGAGGTACCACTGTACGTAGAACAAAAAGCAGAGGCGCGACAAGTACGCTAAGAGTGAACTTGATAAGTGGCAAAAGGACTCCAACTTCCTCCATGCATAAGGAAAATTACCAACAAATCTGATCAGCCGGGCTGTGGTGCATATGCTGAACTGCATGCAGTCAGCAGCAACAGCCTAGTCGTTCGGGCCAGCAACTGGGAGGTCTGGTCTGGGACCGGGCCGCGGGAGCGATGACCTCTAAAGCGCCGTAAGGTAAATATAAGGTAAAGCTTTAATATACACCACAACCACCATTACCAATGTACAACACAATCACCCATATACAACATACCCACCATTACCACACAGCTATAACTACACACTTTACTAAGTAACACACACCACATAACCACATACCACCACACTAACTACACACTTTAGCATATAATATAAACCACACCACCACATTATAACTACACTTTAGTATAAAATATAAACCACACCACCTACCACCACCACATTACTATAACTACACACTAGTATATAAACCACACCACCTACTACACTACTATAACTACACACTTTAGTACATAAACCACACCACCTACCACCACCACAATACTATAACTACACACTTTAGTACATAAACCACACCACCTACCACCACCACACTACTATAACTACACACTTTAGTACATAAACCACACCACCTACTACACTACTATAACTACACACTTTAGTACATAAACCACACCATCTACTACACTACTATAACTACACACTTTAGTACATAAACCACACCACCTACTACACTACTATAACTACACACTTTAGTACATAAACCACACCACCTACCACCACCACCACACTACTATAACTACACACTTTAGTACATAAACCACACCACCTACTACACTACTATAACTACACACTTTAGTACATAAACCACACTACTATAACTACACACTTTACTACATAAACCACACTAATATAACTACACACTTTAGCATATAATATAAACCACACCACTACCTACAACAAACTTGGATAACGTATAACACACTCCTTGAGGTCTTTTTCAAAGACTAGTAACACACACGTTAAGCTCAGTCACGCATTCTGCGAGAATTTCATAACAATCTTGCAAACCCCAAGACAGTAGAAGACACTCCAGCGTCCACAATTTTCACAGAGCCACTTGCGCAAAAGAGCCAACTATTATTGTCCTTAAAACAGCGCATCTCCAGCACGAACTGAACACTTAACTTCTGTACTGCTCTTTCTGGAGACAATAATTCTTCTTTATTTGAACATATATTTGTAATTCCAATTCTTAAAAAGTAAAAATACAATAAAAGGTCTAGAATTTCCCTTTATCATAGTCATTACTGATGAAACTACCCAGATCAATTTGCATACAATAGTTGCTAGAGGGAGGCCGGGTTGGAGGTAGGGAGAATAGGGAGAGGGAGATGGGGAAGGAGGGGGAGAGAAGGTTAAATTGAGGAAGGAAGTTAGGGTTGGGGTGGGTGAGTAGAAAGAGTGAGGAAGGAGGAGGGAAGGGAGGGGAGGAGGATTGGGGAGGGAATGAAAGGGGAAGAAGTGGGGAGTTAAACCCAAAGATCATACTAGAGCCTCAAAAGGGACACGGAGACAAACAAAAGGTTCAATCAAAGTGAAAGGATCCATAAGATTTTCAGATTCACAGACCCCTCTTTCCCTGCGTTTATTCTACATTTCTTCCACACCATAATTACCTTCCAACGTTTTTCTCTGTATTGGACTGAAGAAGCCACTGGCTGGCGAAACGTTTCCTCAGTGCAGATACAGAAATGTTGCACAAGTGTCTCCTTTATCAACTTGTCGGTTTTCTAAAACGTTTTATATCACAATCTAGATAAACCTGGGTAACTGAAACGTTTTTCTTCTAAATATATTAATGTTGGCTCACGTGTCTTTTTAAAAAAAAACCTTTAAAACCAATTATCTGGCTTCTTGATCAAAACGTACTTGTACACACTATTTAGTGTAACACTGTACAAACATTGCCTCTTGGAACAACATGTACTCACCAAGTCGGTTAACAACATGTGTTATTTAATCATGTACTACAAGCAGGTTACACACACAATTACATAATGAATGGTTAAAAAGTTTCACAAACTGAAAACAGGTTTTAACAGTGCTAGAGAGACCCGAGGGCAACAGGGCAATCGAGGCTGAAGAAAACGAAATGAAAACGCTGAAGCAGGCGAGAGCGAGGAGTGTTAGGTACGGTGACAAAGGGAAAAAAATCGAAGGGGCAGAGAAATAGGGAAAGGAAGCAAAGTGAAGGGCAAGATGGAAGGTGTCACCAGAAGTGTAAAGGGTGATCGGAGACAAGAAGGAAACTAGTGACAACCACAAATAAAGCAACCTTGAAGGCAAGACAAAATGTGGTGTATTTATTGGGTAGTGATATGATATTCAATTATTCAAAGGGTTGATCATGTCAGTGGAAAGCTTAGTTAAGCGACCTAAGGCACCACGGAGCGTGTCACGTCTAAGACCCGCGTCACAAGGAAATCTTATTTCTTCTGACAAAATTCTACTACCAAGGCCCACCACCTGATGTGATGGGTGGTCCTCCCAGGGAACTCACACTTGCTCGTTCCTGCTATCAACAAACACATTGAGAAGTATAAACACCATCATAAATCAAACCTATAACTGGACAGTCAAGGACTTTCAAGTACTATAAGCCGCAAATTATCGACTTAAATGGCTGTCTGCATAAATAAATCTCTCATATCTTCAGCATATTATGCACGATAAAATGTTGAGACTTTTACATTAAAAAGATGATATTTCGCGAGTATCTTCCGGAGTAACAATGCTATTGAGAAGACTGCAGAAGTACAAGTCATGGATCAAGGCATTATCACCTTTCAGACGAAGTCACCATGATCAGAAATTTGTATTTTACATGGATTATACCTGTAAAGGATCTTAGAAAATCTTCGTCTTTCTGCCAGCACCTCGTTCTCCTGCTGGTGTCAACACTTCACTATGGTAAGTGTTCTCCATTACCATTACCTAATTTAGTTAGGTTTAAAGCTTATCGATTGCGCCTGGGTCATTAAGACTGCAGTTTCCCTGAACACTATTGAGAATAATATTATAGGAGAATAAAGTTGCACCGAGATCAGTGCAACTCTCACACACACTCAACACTTATTTTCTAAGTCGTACAACTCTGCAATGATCATCCATGCCAAGTATCCCCGAGTACCATACACGTATACACTCATACATATACATATTCACACAAATATAAGCACACATATATGCAAACAAGCATATACATGTACACATATATGCACACGTATACATATGCTCAGGTATACATACACACATTTATGCATATTTTCATCCATTGTAATTTTATGACCACCCTGTACTATTCCTTTTGCGTGCACCGAAGTAGAAGGTGCTGGGCTTATGGAACTCGAGGATGCCTTCCTCAGATCAGGCAGCAACCAAAACACATCTACTTACTACGGTGATTAACCTCACAGTGTGGGTAGTAAACTAGAGCAAATGTGACAAAGGTTCTTCAAAAGTAAACATATTACTGTTATATTTATGGGGAAGCGCTAAACCCATAAGGGACATACAGTGATACACCACAAACGTGGATACAACATACATGTGACCGGTTTCAAGAGTTTCTGTGCCTGAGGTGATCCTTCTCCACTGCCTGTTCAACCAACCTGTGCTACTGCGTACTATAGAACTGTTAGTGAATTTTGTGAATGTGAAATTATCCAGCTCACTTCCATCTATAGGAAATAAAGCTTTAAATCATCCATTTTCTGAGGGGCAGGATGCAAGCTCTACCTGTCTACATCATATCTATACATGAGCCTCAGTACCTACCTACCTGCCTATCAGGACTCATGATTACCCACACTAGCCAGAATATTTTCATCAGCACTGCCCGCCTCATCACACACACACACACACACAACACACAGGAGAGTGACCCAGTAGCGGCCAGTGAAGAGGCGGAGCTAGGAGTTATGATCTCGACCCCTGCAAGCCCAACTAAGTGAGTACACACACACACACACACACACCTTATGTTGTGGCCACATTTGTCATGTTCTTGCACTTTTGCTTCATTTGCATATTTGATTAGAAAGTTCAATAATTCTTAAGGCTCAGTAATCATCGATTTGTTACGCTGGCTTATCAACTGTTCGCAATACAATGTTACGTTTATTAAAGCACGTTCTTTCATTCACGGAGAACACATTTGTAATCGCGCGCTCGCTAAAGTCCTGGTCTGTGACCATGACTTCAGCCTGATCAATAAAGCTGTTGGTGCTAGTCACACGTAGTAACAAATGCAGGCACCACAGCCAAGCTGATCAGGAATTAACTTAAGAAAGATATTGAGACTTGTTTCACATCTGAGGGTAATCAACTATGACTATTATTATTTTATTAATGGGGAAGAAATAAACACACACAACACCTCACTCGTGGAAGAAGAGCTTGGGGTGAGTATAATACAGAACACCTCTCCTGAGGTGCACATCAACCAAATAACTGCTGCAACATATGGGCGCCTGGCAAACCTAAGAACAGTGTTTCGATACCTGAGTAAGGAATCGTTCAAGACTCTGTACACCGTGTATGTCAGACCCATATTGGAATAAACAGCACCAGCACGGAACCCGCACCTAGTCAAACACGTCAAGAAATGAGAGAAAGTGCAAAATTTTGCAACAAGACTAGTTCAGAGCTAAGGGGTGTGTCCTACGAAGAAAAGTTAAGGGAGATCGACCTGATAACGATAACGACTTATAAAATACTGAGAGGAACTGACAAGGTGGATAGGGACAGGATGTTTCAGAGATGGGACACAGCAACAAGAGGTCACAACTGGAAGTTGAAAACTCAGGTGAGTCACAGGGATGTTAGGAAGTAGTTCTTCAATCATAGAGTTGTCAGGAAGTGGAACATCTGGAGAGTGATGTAGTGGAGGCAGGATCCATACATAGTTTTAATAAGAGATACGATAAAGCTCATGACAGGGACAGAGTGGACCTAGTAGCGACCAACGAAGAGGCGGGGCCAAAAGCTATGACTCGACCCCTGCAACCACAAATAGATGAATACACACATACAGGAATTAAGACTCGACTCCTGCAACCACAAATAGGTGAGTACATTTCCCACCCACCTTCCCATCCCTCGCACACAAGATCCCCTCCCATCTCCCTCAACACACCACCTGCTGTCTCATTAACCTCCTCTCATTAATCACCACAACAAACTCCCTGGTCAACAAGCTTCCTGTACATGCTTTGGTGACGCCTCGCTCTCATAATAATGACAAGGGGACTTCTTAAACATGCCAACCAAAGGCAATCCCTCAACGTCTTAATAAGCAGAGACGTCAGCGAGGTACCCATCAGCTGGGAGTAATTAGCAAGTCCTCCTCCAGAAGCCAAGACACGATTCTTGCCGCCTCTTAGCCGCCCACACGTAAACTATATGCAGTCGTTCCAGCAGGTAAAATATATTCCATGGCAGCTTCTGTCTAGGTCCAGGTAAATGACGAATTCGCAATACATGGCTGGAGCAATTCACAAGTCTGGGTAATTTGGACGAAACTTCAATGAACTTCAGGAGGCTTGTATGGGATAGACCATCTTGAAAGAGGGTATTTCTCAAATAGTAGTAACTCCAGTTCTGCTGGAGCGAAACCTTTAAAGCTGCTGAACCCTTAATGAAATATTTTACGATATGCTCACTGTCTTACTGAAAGCTCCCATCACTGCCTGAAAGATTCTAACACTACTGTATGTGTGGCCACCCTGAGCAACATAATATTACTGGGAAACATTGTTACCTTTGCTTCCCCCTATGTAACTATTGCATAAAATAAAATAACAATTTTGCTCAATAAAAAGTCTGGTGTAGGGAGGGGGGAAGGGGGAGGGGGAGAGGGGATTCTGCTCTGGTAACTTTTAGGTTCCTAAAATTACTGACAGCATAAAGTTATACTTTAAGGCAATATACTTTTATTTAATTAAACATAAAATATGACAGACTCAAATTAAGTTGTAGTAAACAACTGTCAATGAATAAACAGAAGGGTGGACGGAGGGCTAGAACCATGGACGGAGGGCTAGAACCATGGACGGAGGGCTAGAACCATGGACGGAGGGCTAGAACCATGGACAGAGCTAAACCATGGACGGAGGGCTAGAACCATGGACGGAGACTAGAACCATAGACGGAGGGCTAGAACCTGGAGGAGCTGACCATGGACGGAGGGCTAGAACCATGGACGGAGAGCTAGAACCATGGACGGAGGGCTAGAACCATGGACGGAGGGCTAGAACCATGGACGGAGGGCTAGAACCATGGACGGAGGGCTAGAACCATGGACGGAGGGCTAGAACCATGGACGGAGGGCTAGAACCATGGACGGAGGGCTAGAACCGTGGACGGAGGGCTAGAACCGTGGACGGAGGGCTAGAACCATGGACGGAGGCTAGAACTGGACGGAGGGCAACCATGGACGGAGGGCTAGAACCGTGGACGGAGGGCTAGAACCATGGACGGAGGGCTAGAACCATGGACGGAGGGCTTGAACCGTGGACAGTAAACTGACAGTCAATTTACGGACCACGGTTCAAGCCCCTCGTCCACCCTTCTGTTAATTCAAAAAATATGATATTATGAATCGACATCAGAGTTGAAAACAGGTATCTTTCCTGTACTTAGTGAGGCGCTAAACCTGTGGGGGTCATTCAGCACAATGAATAATAATAGAAACTCGGTTCTCCATGCGCCAATCTCAGCCCGGTCTCAGCTCAGTCACTAACTCTCCTAATACAAATTTACAAATATATCAAACAGTATACATGGGACACATGAATAAGATACATGTGCAACACATGAACCTGGAGAGTACACGTGAGTGTCATGACAGTGTTCCAATTCACATCACTAGTCTCTTAGAATATTAAGAGTGGCACTTGATGCCAATACTGTCACTGGCTCACCAACAGCAGAATGCGGAACGTTGCAAGGCAGGAAGATAACGACTGTGCCTCCCGCTGCCTGCCCGGGGTGTGGTGCTCAAGCCGGCCACACAAAAACCCGGTGAGGAAATATACGAGGCAGCCGCCCTGACCAAGGTGTACACACCAACACTGATTGTCAGACCAACAGTGACTGGTGAGGCAGGAGGCACGCCCACGCCGCCCACTCTTCCCCTTCTTACAGCCTTCCAAAGCTTCCCCAGCAAGGATCGTGATAATAACACCTGAACTATGAAAGATGGTAACTCTCAAGTAACAGTTTAAAACTTCAAGCTGGAGTAGCTGCTGTACCCAGTGTAACATGTTGGACGATATAATCATCACTTTACTGAAATATCTCAGCTCAAGTTGAAAGATATCCTTACCTCTTGTATATGATAAAAACCACTCTGTTAAAACCCACCCAAATGGTTAGACTACTTAAACTTTCTTTCGCTCCTCTCTTTCTCTCTCTCTCTCTCCTATCTACTCACAATCTGTTTTCACTGCTCTAGCTTTTCCCTCCCCATCGATATTATTGCTTAAAAGAAGATGGAATGTGACAGTAAACAATCATTAATGATATATCCAATTTTATTTTAAAACGTTTATTAATGTTCATATCACCACATCCCTCCCCACCCATCTCTCCCTCCCTCTCCAGGATACCAACACCCACGACCATCTGTGAAACAAGAGGGTACCACACCCACTTTCCATCAGCTACCCAGGCTACCCAGTCATTGGCACGAGTCCCAACTGACTCCACCCACCACCCACTCGTGGAATTTTCCCTCCCTGTTTCTCCTTGACGTCAGCTGTCCAAATGTCGTCTGCATCTTTTCCAGGGACAGCACTCTGTTTTTCCAGGGACAGCACTCTGTTTTTCCAGCACAGCCACGTACAAACCAAAGGTCTTTTACTATGTTTTTTTCATAGATTTTCGTTATCATTCTCTTATTTTTTCAGATCACTCTCCCCCTGGTTCATGTAGCGGGTCAGTGGTAACAACTACCTAGTAGCGAGGTGGTTGATGACAACCACGCCCACAGTTATGTGAGAAAAGACAAATATGCAAAACAAGATTATACTTGGACAACGTTTTGCTCTATGTAGAGCTCAACATAGAGCGAAACATCTTTGAGGGTGGCATTGTATCTCAGATGAGGCTGGGGTTTAAAACGAACTGAGATACGATAACAGATATTAGCTTGTAAATTCAACAGTGTAAGAAGAGAGGGGAGGGGGAACAGCCTTGGACCGTGACGAGAGTATGGGGAATCACACAAGAGGACAATCAATCCAAACTAAGCGCTAAACCCACAAGGATCATACAGCACACAGAAGACAAGAAACGTTGACCAAGCCAATTTCAGGTTTGGCCCAATTAATTCCAGTACTCACTGGGAGTAGCTGGGCTCGTCCATTTTTATAACCTACAATACGAGTGTGATGTTAGAGAGTACTCCAGGCTGTGCTAGAGCCACACCACTGGCACTGGCATGGGCCCTGATGTCCACACTCCAGGCTGTGCTAGAGCCACACCACTGGCACTGGCATGGGCCCTGAGGTCCACACTCCAGGCTGTGCTAGAGCCACACCACTGGCACTGGCATGGGCCCTGATGTCCACACTCCAGGCTGTGCTAGAGCCACACCACTGGCACTGGCATGGGCCCTGAGGTCCACACTCCAGGCTGTGCTAGAGCCACACCACTGGCACTGGCATGGGCCCTGAGGTCCACACTCCAGGCTGTGCTAGAGCCACACCACTGGCACTGGCATGGGCCCTGAGGTCCACACTCCAGGCTGTGCTAGAGCCACACCACTGGCATGGGCCCTGAGGTCCACACTCCAGGCTGTGCTAGTCACACCACTGGCATGGGCCCTGAGGTCCACACTCCAGGCTGTGCTAGAGCCACACCACTGGCATGGGCCCTGAGGTCCACACTCCAGGCTGTGCTAGAGCCACACCACTGGCATGGGCCCTGAGGTCCACACTCCAGGCTGTGCTAGTCACACCACTGGCATGGACCCTGAGGCCCACACTCCAGGCTGTGCTAGAGCCACACCACTGGCATGGGCCCTGAGGCCCACACTCCAGGCTGTGCTAGTCACACCACTGGCATGGACCCTGAGGTCCACACTCCAGGCTGTGCTAGAGCCACACCACTGGCATGGGCCCTGAGGCCCACACTCCAGGCTGTGCTAGAGCCACACCACTGGCATGGGCCCTGAGGTCCACACTTCAGGCTGTGCTGGAGCCACACCACTGTCATGGGCCCTGAGGTCCACACTCCAGGCTGTGCTAGAGCCACACTACTGGCATGGGCCCTGAGGTCCACACTCCAGGCTGTGCTAGTCACACCACTGGCATGGGCCCTGAGGTCCACACTCCAGGCTGTGCTAGAGCCACACCACTGGCATGGGCCCTGAGGTCCACACTCCAGGCTGTGCTGGAGCCACACCACTGTCATGGGCCCTGAGGTCCACACTCCAGGCTGTGCTGGAGCCACACCACTGTCATGGGCCCTGAGTTCCACGTACAGTAAGGACATCAGAGTTGTGTTGGGGTGAAAAATTCCGTCCATGTATAAAGGGCATTATTGCTGTCTTGAAATAACTGTGATTCTTATGGAATTATTAAAACAAATTAATGCAACTTTCATTTATACATTTGGTGCAATTATTTAGGCTGTTCTGTGAAGTGAAAAATGCAAGGATAAAGAATTTATTATATTGCTATAAATACATTAACGAAGAATGAACATTTTACTTAATATTTTAAGTGTTGGTATAACTTACATTTCGTCTTACTGCTACAATAATCTGTGAACCTACACACCTTGATAGATACGTCGTAGCTCAGCCAGAAATATTTATTCTGTTCACACTTGAAAGAACTCAATCTGGAAAAACGTGACGCATGTCTTCTAGTGCCTGTTGCTTCTGTTCACCCAGAGGTAAATAGATAACTTAGTCGGCTGTTGCAGCCAGCTTCCTACGGTGGAGGAGTTAAGAACTTTAGTAGAAATGGGTTAATCGCATTTATAAATCTCCGGGGTTAATAACCCAAATGATTTTTTTTTAAACTCATCACATGGTGGCCATGACTGGCTTGGCTCTGCATGACTCTCCTCCACACTCCAACAGAGCGGATACTCTCTTTAACTTCCTGAACCTCTCGTTGTTATTATAATTATTAGATACACCGCATTGCACGGATACCTTTTACCCAACATTTAAATACTTACAGAGATCTGGAGCTCTCTTGTACACTGGCTATAACTTCCAGCAAGACTGATTTCTTGAATAACATCTACATAGCCCTTTAATTCCGAGATGCGACCCACAACAGTCAACTTACCTACGAGTACCCATTTTTACTGCTAGGTCGTCAGGGTCACTGGGGGTGTAAGGAAACTTGCCCATATGTTTTGCTGTTTGTTATGTACAAGACCCTCAACCCCCATGAGGCTAGCACTAACCTCCACAGGTGATTATTCAACACCTCCCTCATGTCTTACAGTAGCTGGTACAGTCTTAGAACAATCAGTATCAATCATCCCACCTCAATATATAGTACACACGTACACAACACACACACACACACACACACACACATACACACATACATACATATACACACAACAAAATAACCTACAATGTTCAGAGAACCACAACACCTCAGCCAACAATTCTAAGTGCATAGTCACGTTCCTCTTTCCTCCCAGCACGCCCCACCCAGTAACTCCCTCCCTCTCCAATCACACTCTCCCCCCTCCACGTTCATATCCCAACATTCTGTGACCCCCGCATGACACAGCAACGAGGACTGCTCTTGCCTCACCTTCTGACCCAACATGACCTCCACTAAGACAATGGAGACTTGTCTCCTACCAGTGTGTAACCTCATCTCGCCTACCTGACCCAGCATGACCCCTCCCACCCAAGACCAGCCACACCCTCTCCACCCTACATAACTCTCCTTTGTTCACAACACACACACACACACACACACACACACACACGCACGCATGCACGCACGCACGCACACAAGCGCACACGCCGTGTACGTCAGGCCCATATTGAGTATGCAGCTCCCGTTTGGAACCCTCACCTGGCCAAGCACGTCAGGAAACTAGAGAAAGTGCAAAGGTTTGCAACGAAACTAGTCCCGGAGCTAAGAAGCATGTCCTACGAGGAGAGGTTAAGAGAACTCGACCTGACGACATTGGAGGACAGGAGGGACATGATAACGACATATAAAATACTGAGAAGAATCGACAAGGTAATAATAATAATAATAATAATAATATCTTTATTTACAAGTACATGTACAAGATATACAGGTCTAGCTGACATCAATGACATACTACTATATAGAAAGCCCCTTGTTATGCAAAGCATTTCGGGCAAATTAGGTCAGTTTTGTCCCAGGATGCTACCCACACCAGTCGACTAACACCCAGGTACTCATTTTACTGATGGGTGAACATAGATAACCGGTGTAAAGAAACACGTCCGATGTTTCCACCACTTCGCCGGGAATCGAACCCGGACCCTCACCGTGTGAAGCGAGAGCTTTTGCCACCAGGCCATGGTGGACAGAGACAGAATGTTCCAGAGATGAGATATAGCAACAAGAGGTCACAATTGGAAGCTGAAGACTCAAATGAGTCACTGGGATGTTAGGAAGTATTTCTTCAGCCACAGAATTGTCAGGAAGTGTAATAGTTTGGAAAGTGAGATAGTGGAGGCAGGTACCAAACACTGCTTTAAGAAGAGGTATGATAAAGCTCATGGAGCAGGGAGAGACTAAACCTTCAACCACAATTAGGTGAATTAGGTGAGTACACACACTGTTTATGTGCCAAATTTTGTTTAAAACTGAATACTTGACCGTAACACAGCAATATATACACACGTTCCACGACCACCAGTCCATTCTTCCAGTAACCTCTCAGGTCCAGTAACCTCTCAGGTCCAGTAACCTCTCAGGTTCAGTAGCCTCTCAGGTCCAGTAACCTCTCAGGTCCAGTAACCTCTCAGGTTCAGTAACCTCTCAGGTCCAGTAACCTCTCAGGTCCAGTAACCTCTCAGGTCCAGTAACCTCTCAGGTCCAGTAACCTCTCAGGTCCAGTAACCTCTCAGGTCCAGTAACCTCTCAGGTTCAGTAACCTCTCAGGTCCAGTAACCTCTCAGGTTCAGTAACCTCTCAGGTCCAGTAACCTCTCAGGTTCAGTAACCTCTCAGGTCCAGTAACCTCTCAGGTCCAGTAACCTCTCAGGTCCAGTAACCTCTCAGGTCCAGTAACCTCTCAGGTTCAGTAACCTCTCAGGTTCAGTAGCCTCTCAGGTCCAGTAACCTCTCAGGTCCAGTAACCTCTCAGGTTCAGTAACCTCTCAGGTTCAGTAACCTCTCAGGTTCAGTAGCCTCTCAGGTCCAGTAACCTGTCAGGTCCAGTAACCTCTCAGGTTCAGTAGCCTCTCAGGTTCAGTAACCTCTCAGGTCCAGTAACCTCTCAGGTTCAGTAACCTCCCAGGTCCAGTAACCTCTCAGGTCCAGTAACCTCTCAGGTTCAGTAACCTCTCAGGTCCAGTAACCTCTCAGGTTCAGTAGCCTCTCAGGTCCAGTAACCTCTCAGGTCCATTAACCTCTCAGGTCCATTAACCTCTCAGGTTCAGTAGCCTCTCAGGTCCAGTAACCTCTCAGGTTCAGTAACCTCTCAGGTTCAGTAACCTCTCAGGTTCAGTAACCTCTCAGGTTCAGTAACCTCTCAGGTTCAGTAACCTCTCAGGTTCAGTAACCTCTCAGGTTCAGTAGCCTCTCAGGTTCAGTAACCTCTCAGGTTCAGTAACCTCTCAGGTTCAGTAACCTCTCAGGTTCAGTAGCCTCTCAGGTTCAGTAGCCTCTCAGGTTCAGTAACCTCTCAGGTTCAGTAACCTCTCAGGTTCAGTAACCTCTCAGGTTCAGTAACCTCTCAGAGTTCAGTAACCTCTCAGGTTCAGTAACCTCTCAGGTTCAGTACCTCAGGTTCAGTAGCCTCTCAGGTTCAGTAACCTCTCAGGTTCAGTAACCTCTCAGGTTCAGTAGACCTCTCAGGTTCAGTAACCTCTCAGGTTCAGTAACCTCTCAGGTTCAGTAACCTCTCAGGTTCCAGTAGCCTCTCAGGTTCAGTAGCCTCTCAGGTTCAGTAACCTCTCAGGTTCAGTAACCTCTCAGGTTCAGTAGCCTCTCAGGTTCAGTAACCTCTCAGGTTCAGTAACCTCTCAGGTTCAGTAACCTCTCAGGTTCAGTAACCTCTCAGGTTCAGTAACCTCTCAGGTTCAGTAACCTCTCAGGTTCAGTAACCTCTCAGGTTCAGTACCTCCAGGTCAGTAACCTCTCAGGTTCAGTAACCTCTCAGGTTCAGTAGCCTCTCAGGTTCAGTAACCTCTCAGGTTCAGTAACCTCTCAGAGGTTCAGTAACCTCTCAGGTTCAGTAACCTCTCAGAGGTTCAGTAGCCTCTCAGGTTCAGTAACCTCTCAGGTTCAGTAGCCTCTCAGGTTCAGTAACCTCTCAGGTTCAGTAACCTCTCAGGTTCAGTAGCCTCTCAGGTTCAGTAGCCTCTCAGGTTCAGTAACCTCTCAGGTTCAGTAACCTCTCAGGTTCAGTAACCTCTCAGGTTCAGTAACCTCTCAGGTTCAGTAGCCTCTCAGGTTCAGTAACCTCTCAGGTTCAGTAACCTCTCAGGTTCAGTAACCTCTCAGGTTCAGTAACCTCTCAGGTTCAGTAACCTCTCAGGTTCAGTAACCTCTCAGGTTCAGTAACCTCTCAGGTTCAGTAACCTCTCAGGTTCAGTAGCCTCTCAGGTTCAGTAGCCTCTCAGGTTCAGTAACCTCTCAGGTTCAGTAGCCTCTCAGGTTCAGTAACCTCTCAGGTTCAGTAACCTCTCAGGTTCAGTAACCTCTCAGGTTCAGTAACCTCTCAGGTTCAGTAACCTCTCAGGTTCAGTAACCTCTCAGGTTCAGTAACCTCTCAGGTTCAGTAACCTCTCAGGTTCAGTAACCTCTCAGGTTCAGTAGCCTCAGGTTCAGTAGCTTGGTTCAGTAACCTCTCAGGTTCAGTAACCTCTCAGGTTCAGTAGCCTCTCAGGTTCAGTAGCCTCTCAGGTTCAGTAACCTCTCAGGTTCAGTAGCCTCTCAGGTTCAGTAACCTCTCAGGTTCAGTAACCTCTCAGGTTCAGTAGCCTCTCAGAGCCTGGTTTTCTCAACACTTTCCAGGTATCGTCACGACACGGCCACAGCCAAGCAGTGCCCCCCATCCCTCTCTTGGTGGTCAGTTAAGTCATGATGGCCAGTAATCAGGATGGTCAGTCAGTCAGTCAGGATGGTCAGTCAGTCAGTCAGGATGGCCAGTAAGCAGCATGGTCAGTCAGTCAGTCAGGATGGCCAGTAAGCAGGATGGTCAGTCAGTCAGTCAGGATGGCCAGTAAGCAGGATGGTCAGTCAGTCAGTCAGGATGGCCAGTAAGCAGCATGGTCAGTCAGTCAGTCAGGATGGCCAGTAAGCAGGATGGTCAGTCAGTCAGTCAGGATGGCCAGTAAGCAGGATGGTCAGTCAGTCAGTCAAGATGGCCAGTAAGCAGGATGGTCAGTCAGTCAGTCAGGATGGCCAGTAAGCAGGATGGTCAGTCAGTCAGTCAGGATGGCCAGTAAGCAGGATGGTCTGTAAATCAGGTTATTTGTATTCTCAGAAAGTATGCCTACGTTGTCATGGTCACCCATGTGGTCAGGAACTAATTGCTGCTAAAAGTAGTTAAGTCATGACCCTCTAATGTTAACAGTGTTCTCCAACTCCTCGTTGTTGTTATTCATGTGAATGTTCTAAACCTGTACGGGTCATATTGTGTCTGGGAAATAGAAGACAATCACGTCTGATCCAAGGCAGGGGAAGGAAGCACCCATCCTACTTTTCAAGTTGTTTCTCACTTACACAACAGAATAATTATTATTATTAACAAAAAATTACAACAAGTATCATAAACCATACCACGGGTGGGGTTCGAACCCGCGGTCAGAGTGTCTCAAAACTCCAGACCGCGGGTTCGAACCCCACCCGTGGTATGGTTTGTTTGCAATCGTGTCATTACGATTTCGTGAGTCATGAAACAAGTATCATCATTATATTCATAAGGAAGCGCTAAATTCGTAGGGGTCAGTGCCTGTACGAATGGGAAACAATCATATTTAATCCGAAGAAGGGGATACCTTTGATGAGTTCCCAGAGATTTTCTACTCCCGGAGCCTGGCCATGGGCAGGCTCGTCTAGGGTTTGCCTGGTCAGCCAGGCCATTGCTGCTGGTGGCCCGCTGCCCCACATATCCATCATAGCCTGGTTGATCTGGCACCTATGAAGATACTTGTTCAGTTTCCTCTTGAAGACTTCTACACTTGTCCCAGCAGTGCTTCCGATATCTTCTGGTAAGATGTTGAATAATCTGGGACCTCGAATGTTGATACAGTGTTCCCTTATTGTGCTCAGTGCATCTCTGCCTTTCACTGGGTATGAGGTTCTCACAGAAGCTGCACTTGTGGCTGCAGTGACCCACAAGCCAGACAGTGTCACTCTCTCTAGTGCTTCACAGAACACAGTATCAACTGTTACTTAAACAACAAGCTACTCTGCGAGGGTCCTGCTTTTATTTTCACAGAAGAAATAAACACCGTGTTTGGAAAAAGGGGAAGGAGGGGGGAGAGAGAAAAAAGTGAGAGGTGGGGAGGAAGGAAAAAAATGTGTTTTATATTATTTTGCAAAATTCGATAACAGTGTGTTGCTACCCTATCATACTTGCTCGGCTAGCTATGTTTCCCCGAATTAGTCACGGGTGGGGAAGAGAGACGGGGTTAGGAGGTGTAGGAGGAGGAAGAGAGAGGGGGTTATCGGTGGGGGAGGAGAAACCCAAACAGCCTAAACAACAACCATAAAAAAAAACATTTTTTTCTGAGCCATCTGATGGGGGGTATGACGCCACCTGAACACCAGCTGAGTCAAATGAAGGGAGGTGTGGGAGGGAAAAGGGAATGGCAGTGGAGAGTGTAATGAAAGGGGAAGAAAGAGGTAGGTGAGGTAAGAGTAATTGGAGTAGGAGACAGTGGTAGACCAGGTAAAGGTAGGAAGGTGTATTGTAACGGAGACAGAGTGGAATGGAAACGTAGATAAGGTTATGTGAGGGAAGTAGAAAGAAACAGAGGAAAGGGGTGAGAGGTAGGTAGGGAGAAAAAGAGTGTGGGTAGGAAGAAGTGTGTTGGGGGGAAGGTCAATGAGGAAGGATAGAGTGATGTGCATGGATGAGGTTGGAATAGATGGATGACGCGAGAGGGAGAGGAATCAAAGGTTTGAAGGAGTATGTGCAAGAGTGTGAGATAAGAGGGAGACTGGTAGTTGGAGGAAGAGTATGACTCAACTAGCAGTGTTTGAAGGGGCTGAAACACTGCTAATGGCCTCTGCTTCTCTGCCTTGAATGACATTTACTGAATTCTAGCACCGTGGGCCCTATCGTACCTAACCTTGATACTGTGTACAGTTTGTCTCCCACACTTCCATGACTTGTTGATTCCGTTACTCCACCAACTTGCAACTAAAGCAATATTGCCTACTGATTCTCTGGATCAGCTGTGTCTTTAGTTAAAGCTCGTGCCTTTTTATTCCTGGTCCTCGTTTTTCAAATAGTCTATCACTTTCTGCTGTATGGATGTCTAATATAATATTATACCCCATGATGATCACATCCCTCTTAACCCTCCTCTCTTCCAGGGTCATGATGATCACATCCCTCTTAACCCTCCTCTCTTCCAGGGTCATGATGATCACATCCCTCTTAACCCTCCTCTCTTCCAGGGTCATGCTGATCACATCCCTCTTAACCCTCCTCTCTTCCAGGATCATCACCTTCAATACCCTTTCTCTTTATAGTACATTTTTCCAGCCTCGGAAACAAGACTCGTTGCAAACCTTCGTATGTTCTCCAATTTTCACGTGTGTGATCTAGTAGGGGCTCCTATAGGATTCTTTTTATTTTATTTTTTTAAAAGTTGTTCTGAAATTTCCTAATACATGGTTAATTAATATTTAATTCAGGCGATATATATACGGTGTGTCGCCGACTCCCAGGTCCTTCTATTTCCAGTTAAACATGTGTAAATTCTCCTCCCCCTTCCCCTTCCCCATCAGTGTTATAGTACTCGATCCTCGTGGTCATACATTTGTTCAGAATGAACATCAGTAACCGTAGGTCTGACTATTCCAGTTTATCCAGGGTTTTCCTGGAGCTTGTTCTTGTCCTTGTATGCTTTTATCACTCTTATCTGTTTTACATCACCACACAGAGACGCTTGAAAGTAAATTCCTTCAAGATCATTTAAGACTATCATGAAGCAGAGCGACACTTGAGGGACCCTGCTCATCACGCACGCCCACTCTGACATCACCTCACCATTACACTCCAGTCTTTCAAGACACTCTTGACTCACTTTATCACTTTCCTTTTTTCTAGTTGTAGATTAGTCTCTGGTTGAGAATTGTAATAAAATTGTTCTTACAATTCAAGAAAACGAGATTCACTCAGCTTTATCTTGTTTTATCTCTAAGTCTGTCGTAAAGGTCCACAATGTTGGTGAAACAGGATTCCTAGTCCCTGAAAACGTGTTATTTTTTATGACAAATTCTTTCTTCTCTAGGTGCTCCAATAGTCTCCTCCTAACATATTTCTCCAGAAGTTTTCACATTATCAAGACAGTAATACCAGTGTGTAATTCACTGCCTGCTCATCATCATCATCTTTGAATAAGGTAATAGCATAAGCCTCTGTGCCAACTGGTAGTGGTTTTCCAGTCTCTAGTGACCTGTTGAAGATCCATGGATCCATATACCTCTTGATGAGTTCCCAGAGTTTTTCTACTCCCGGAGCCCGGTCATGGGCCAGGCTCGTCTGGTGCTTTCCTGGTCAACCATGCATCCAGCTCTTACAGTAGTTTCCGCTCCTCTCCCTCCATTATGCTCATGGTTTCTAAGTTTCACTGTTAGCGTATGCCCCCTCTGGCCTCGGGAACTTTTTTTCCTTGCTCTAAAAAGAATACCTCTCAGTGAAACTTTGTTAGGTTAAAACATACTCACACACACACATTTCCCTTCTGTTTATCATCTATTAAAATTTGTCTTTATGCACTTCCATCAGAGGCTGTAAGGGCGTGTCCAATAACTTAATTCTTCCGACTGGAAATGTGTTAAATTCTTTAGAACAGAGAACAAAAGTGATCGTTGGCGACGTTCAAAGGTGCGCGCACCTGAATGCAAAAGTGTTTGAGCAGGGCTGCGCGCGTGTATGTGCGCGTGCATGCGAGCGTAACGTAACACAGTTGAAACTTTCTGAAAGAAAAAACAAACTGGCCATCAATGTATTCACAACACGAGAGGTAGTTTACACAGCTTAACACGTACACAGCACCCGTGCGGCGTGCCTGCGAGTACACCAGAGTATGTGTGAGTACACAACGGGTACATGTGGGTACATGACACAGCAATTCCTTCTCAACTTCTTTCTATTTCTTCCGTCGATCGTGATAATACTACTTTCCCATTCCCATCAACCGTCTCATTCCCATCACCCGCCCCATTCCCATCACCCGCCTCATTCCCATCACCCGTCATGTCACACCACATCAATACCTGATCACGGTTTCAATTTCTATAATTTGTTTTGATATTTTATGCAGCTCCGGTATACTGCATACTAGTGAACGCAGCCCGACCTGTGACCAGACTTTCCTAGCCGAATGCTTCACTAGCCAGGCTATTGCTACCTGCAGCCCACACACCCGCGTAGCCATAACAACTCGGCTGATCAGGCAATATTTTTTTTTTATTTGTTGATAGATGGTAAGTAGAGCTCAATGCAATCCTATTTTTAACTGAGTCTGCACTATACTTACCCCCCTCCACTCATCCCCCTCCCCTGTATCTCTGACCCCAGTAAGTTACATTTTAGTGTCAAGATCACACACCTTCCCTTCCAGTATTCCTCACGTGTAAATTACGAGAAATCTTTAGTTTTGGTTCTAGCGATTACATTACGACTGTTGTAAACGAAGAATTAAAAGAAAAATATGAAGTGTAGTGAGCTCGTCACAGAAACTCACATTACCACACAAACATTTACTTTTACACCCGATGAACTATCTCATCGGAATTAAAGCCGATGTGATCAGTCCACCAAGAATGATGGACTGATCACATCGCCTCCAGGATGAGAGACTGATTACCTCAAACTCCTTCTGATCTTCAACCATTATTCTCTGTACTGGACTGATGAAGCCACTGGTTGGCGAAACGTGTCCACAATAAAGATACCCAAGTGTTGCACAAGAGTCTAATTCATCATCCTGTCGGTTCTCTGAACCATTTATCTACAGAAAAAAAGAAAGTTACAATACAGTAGCTAAAACAATTTAGATCTAATGTACAAACTGGATATCAAATTTTCGCCGTAGCTTCGGTCTAATGCGATTTGTTGGTATGGCCCGGTACAGAGGCTAACTGAAAATCAATTTATAGCGTAGGCAGTGTTTTTGAAAAAAATGATATGGAAACTTGACTCTACCGATTTTAATTGGATTGTTAAAATGGATCCACACCATCTTCCAGAATTTAGATAATTTCCTTGTTGTTATGAGTGTACATACATGGCCATGGTGTAAACCTTGGTAATAGATACCGACACGTCAGCAAACACCAGGACCGAAACGTTTTCCAATAAATATGTGCTAATGTTTGTTCACGAGTCTTTTTAAACCATACATGGCCACGTAGGGAAACAATGCTGATAAAGTTTTGGATTTGGGTTTTATCCTCATACCACTGGTGACCACCTCCCCCCCCCCGTCACCACACACCAGACCAACACCTGACTGCACCTCTCTCCGTCACCACACACCAGACCAACACCTGACTGCATCACACACACACTTGTCAGCCCCAAGTGCTCACCTTGAAATGTAAAGTTTATTTGATGAGTGTCGCAAGTGTACTGAATGATACAGGGACACATGTGCAGAATATGCCTAAGGTTAATTACTTACGTAATTATACAGTAATGTGTGGGACGATATTCTGGTGTTGCACTTGTAAGAGTCACGCTTATAATGGCACTATGATCGAATCTTGCTTATGTGGTAAACATGAAACTGTATACCCACCTGGCATTTATTACTGGCACTTTAAAGTTTTATTTTTATATTATTATTATTATTATTATTACACAAATAACCCCCACATAGGAGACAAACTTATGACAACGTTTCTGTCCGAATCATTAACCAATTACGGTATTGTGCCTCATTATTATTATTATTATTATTATTATTATTATTATTCAGGGAAGCGCTTAGCTCGTAGGGGTCATACAACAAGTGTAGGAATAGAAAACAACCAGGCTCGATCCAAGGAAGGAAAGGGCAGATATGAATTCCCTGCATCTGAACTCCTTACCGGCATTAAAGGGGCCACAATAGTGACGTACCTGAGCTATACCTCTGGCTTGTAGCTCAGTGAAAGTTTCGTCAGATAACCGAAGAACCCGGGTTCATTCCCGGACTGGATGAGACGAACGGGAAAGTGACCTTACACATGGCAGCAGTTACCTGGAAGTTAGTCGACCTTCATGGGTGGTATCCTGAGGACTGGCAGCATACCTTAGATAAGGCTGAGCTTTGACACGAGCTGAGGCAGGACACTCACAAATACAATATACAATGGTGTCTACTTTTGTATGGTCTTGGAGCAGACTGCACTCTTCACAACAGATAGTTTAATATTTTTATTATGCATCCCATACCGTGGGCGGTAGCCAAACGATTGCAGATGTACATAATGGGTCCAGGGACTGGATCGCAAAGTTTTGATAACTGAACAAGTTAGTGGTAATGAACTACTGACATGTTTATATCTGGTCTTCACTACAGACATGATGGGAGCACAAGCCTGGTGCTGCTGTGAAGGTGGGCGTGGTCGCAGGGTCAAGAGTGACAATCTTCACCTTGTAACAGCCCAGCCCTCTAGCTGTGTATCACAACATAAGCCACTCGGAAAATCTAGTTACTATTGTATTATGTTCAAGTGTAAATAATTTTATCTTTCAATTTAAAGCTAAATGCAACATACATAACTTATACTAGGTTATAGAGATAGCAGTCTTTACTTATACTAGGTTATAGAGAGAACAGTCTTTACTTACACTAGGTTATAGAGATAGCAGTCTTTAGCCAACAGTCAAGCTCTGGTTCAGAAAACAGCGCAGGTTATGCCCAATTTCAACCACGACTTCACATAACTTATCTTCGCCTCATAGGTTTTAACGTGACTCAAGTGGAGCACAGCTGACGATAGTCAATATAAAACTATTTGTGAGGGAGGGGGAACAACGTTTCGCCCAGTGCAGAGCCTTCATGCCTACTTCATAAACTGCCTCACAAAACGAAACGTTCCTCAATAAATTCTTGCTCTACAACGTATTTTTCCCCTCGAGGTTCCAATATTATCCCAGTTGAGTTACAACGTATTAGATTCCTTCCAGTTGATGCGAGAGAGTAATATTATTCACTTTATAACAACGGCATTATTTACCTTCATTAATAACATTATTTATCTTTTATTCAACTAATATTTATTGGATTATTTATCACCTATTCAGCTGATACAGATAAAAATAAAAAAAAACTTATATTCATAAGAATAGTCACACTGATACTAGAAACTGTCTATTCAAATCATGCAGTCTTTAACTCAATTAACAGTCAAGAGATATAAAATGTACATTTAACACTGCACTTCAAACAATAGTAGTCACCATTAAACTGCACAGTACTACAACACCTGCAAGTGATCACATAACTTGCCACAGTAGTCACAGTACACCTGCCACAGGTACTCACCATTATTAACACCTGCCACAGTACTACACCATCAGTAACACCTGCCACAGTACTCACCTTATAACTGCCACAGTACCTAACCAACACCTGCACAGTGATCACCTAACACCTGCCACAGTACAGACCTCACCCCTTAACACCGCCTTCCCAGTACTCACTTTCAGCAACACCTGCATATACCACAGTACCCCTTAGTAACACCTACAACCAATCAACCTGCCACAGTACTCACCATCATAACACCTGCCGCACTCATCAGTAACACTCACAGATCCTTCTCACCCTTCAGTAACACCTGCAAACTCACCTTCAGTAACACGCACAGTACTTCAGTAACACCTGCCACAGAGTGTCTACGAACACCTGCCACAGTACTCACCTTCAGTAACACCGCCATATCACCTTCATAACACCTGCCAGTTTCACTCGTAACACTGCCACAGTATCACTCACTCAGTAACAACTGCCACAGTATCACCTTATAACACCTGCCACAGTATCACCTCGAAGTGTTACACAACAAAACTGCTCACTAGTACTCAAAATCAGTAACACCTTCCACAGCACTCACCATCAGTAACACCTGCCACAGTACACTCAGCACACTGACAGTCAACACCCTGAGCAACACACAGTCACTTCAGTAACACCTGCCACAGTACTCACCTTCAGTAACACCTGCTACAATACTCACCTTCAGTAACACCTGCCACAGTTTTCACCTTCAGTAACACCTGCCACAGGTCACTGTAGTAACACGCACAGACTGAACCTAGACACAGCAGGGGCACTGATCAACCTCAGGAACACCTGATAACACCAGCTGACGTACAACACCAGTGTCACAAGTAACACCAGCAGTCATAAGTAACACGCAGGTCATAGTAGCACACACAGCATCACTGGTAAAGTAGTCACTGAAGTCAGCAACACACAGCAGGGGTCACTGAAGGTAGAACACACCAGTATGGTACGCACACAGCAGGGGTCACTGAAGGTAGCACACACAGCAGGGGTCACTGAGTGCAACACACAGCAGGGGTCACTGAAGGTAGCAACACACATGACCACAGTGGGTCACTGAAGGTAGCAACCACAGCAGGTCACTGAAGGTAGAACACAGCAGGGTCACTGAGTGCAACACACAGCAGGGTCACTGAGTAGCAACACAGCAGGGTCACTGAAGGTACACAGCAGGGGTCACTGAAGGTAGCAACACACAGCAGGGTCACTGAAGGTAGCAACACACAGCAGGGGTCACTGAAGGTGCAACACAGCAGGTCACTGAAGGTAGGAACACACGCAGGGTCACTGAAGGTAGCAACACACAGCAGGGGTCACTGAAGGTAGCAACACACGCAGGGGTCACTGAAGGTAGCAACACAGCAGGGGTCACTGAAGGTAGCAACACACAGCAGGTCACTGAAGGTAGCAACACACAGTAGGGTCACTGAGGTAGCAACACACAGCAGGGGTCACTGAAGGTAGAACACACAGTAGGGTCACTGAAGGTAGCAACACACAGCAGGGGTCACTGAAGGTAGCAACACACAGAGGGGTCACTGAAGGTAGCAACACACAGCAGGGTCACTGAAGGTAGCAACACACAGCAGGGTCACTGAAGGTAGCAACACACAGCAGGGTCACTGAAGGTAGCAACACACAGCAGGGTCACTGAAGGTAGCAACACACAGAGGGTCACTGAAGGTAGCAACACACGCAGGGGTCACTGAAGGTAGCAACACACAGCAGGGGTCACTGAAGGTAGCAACACACAGCAGGGGTCACTGAAGGTAGCAACACACAGCAGGGGTCACTGAAGGTAGCAACACACAGCAGGGGTCACTGAAGGTAGCAACACACAGCAGGGGTCACTGAAGGTAGCAACACACAGCAGGGGTCACTGAAGGTAGCAACACACAGCAGGGGTCACTGAAGGTAGCAACACACAGCAGGGGTCACTGAAGGTAGCAACACCAGCAGGGTCACTGAAGGTAGCAACACAGAGGGTCACTGAAGGTAGCAACACACAGCAGGGTCACTGAAGGTAGCAACACACAGCAGGGGTCACTGAAGGTAGAACACACGCAGGGGTCACTGAGGTAGCAACACACAGCAAGGGTCACTGAAGGTAGCAACACACAGCAAGGGTCACTGAAGGTAGCAACACACAGCAGGGGTCACTGAAGGTAGCAACACACAGCAGGGGTCACTGAAGGTAGCAACACACAGTAAGGGTCACTGAAGGTAGCAACACACCGCAGGGGTCACTGAAGGTAGGAACACACCGCAGGGGTCACTGAGGGTAGCAACACACAGCAAGGGTCACTGAAGGTAGCAACACACAGCAAGGGTCACTGAAGGTAGCAACACACAGCAAGGGTCACTGAAGGTAGCAACACACAGCAAGGGTCACTGAAGGCAACAACAATGACACTGTAACGTGTCTGACAAACTGGTTTGACAACTAAGACTCAGGAGATAAAAAAATATAAATGCTTCAAACCGACACACACACACGATCCATCCATTCTGATGATTTGTCAAGGTAGTCTGAAGAATTTAACCGCCTGTTATTAATTCATCAAATTGTTTGATGTACCATCAGTCTACTGTGACAACGTACGATAGGTTCAAATCTTTCATCAAATGGAATCTCTAAAAAGGTTAGTCACGTACCTTATGCTTAAATGCATTTTCTTGCCTGTTAGTTTCTTGGGTTTCAAACCTATCGACTTGCACATGGAGCATTATTGGTATTGTACACTAACCTCAAAAATACTCTCTAGCCTTCAATAAGGATTAAAGTAAATTCTCAGTGTATATATACTCTCAACAACTTCTGTTTGTGTACCCATTTGTTGCCAGTGGCTTTATAGATTTGTGCAAGAAACTGTGTTACCTGAAGAGAATATAATAAACTAATCTACAAAATGAGCTACAAATGAAATGTTTTGAGAAGTGAAATCATATGTTGAAATTGTTTGAAAAAAAAATTAATACGGAAGCCAGTTATATTACATGACATACGGAAAACAAACACAAGCTTAACAGATTATTTGGACCACGTTACTGTTCACATCACACTAGTTTATTAAACTGGTTGTTCAAAACAATGTGTAGGTGTATCTGAACTCCAGTGTGTTCGTTCTTCCTCAATTTCATTACGTACAGCGACCTTAAGAGGCACGTGAGTTCCCCAGTCTTCTAATAACATGTTCATTTTTCCACTTTAATTTACCTAGTCCATAATTACTATCGCATTTGCTTTGTTTGTTTCGTAAGGTGAAGACTAGTATCTTTCCTTAATTCATGGTATAACTTAACAAATCTTTGAGGACAATTGTGTTGCAGAGGTCTGAGCGAAACTCTTAACTTGGTCGTCTTGGACTATCTTAGTTTTGGGGTTTCTTACGTAGCAGGTTTCATCTTTCTTTCCAGCTGGAAGTCTGACCCAGAGTAGCCAAACACTAATTATCATTGCATAACACGTGTGTAGAACAGGGTTACGAGGTTAGGTTAGGTTAGAGGGGTACGATTAAGCTTGTAGGCATTGTAGATTTGGCAGACATACAGGCTTCTTCGGCCCATAACACACTCACTGATAGTGTCTTTAATCCCTCCTCCCACCTTTCACTGCCTATTCCCGAGGATATGGGCCTCAATGGGATACCTGGTTTGTGAGGACATTACCAATAACAGACAGGAAAAACTTCAATCCACGGCAGGGGTATACACAATCCCTTGTAATGGCTGCAGCAAATTATACGTTGGCGAAACATCCAGAGACCTCCAAACACGCATTTCAGAACACCAGTACGCAGGCAGATCTGACGACTCAAGAAATGCCTGTGTTCAACACCGAAATTTACACAACCATTTAATCAACTACAGAAACGCAAGACTCATCGCCAGAGAAGACAACACGCAATACCGAAGAATCCTGGAATCATCACTTATCTGTATATCCAACAACTTCAACCAGAACAACGGCTTCTACAACATAGCTGAACCTATTGCCAAGAAACTTCTTCAACGCTATCCCACCTAGAACTCAAGAATGGAACACTGCAGGTCCTTTAAGTCACACAATGTTTTTAACTATCACACTACTTTTAAGATTGTCACATGCAGCTTTCTCCACCTGACCCAGCATTCTCCACCTGACTATACCCTATATATATTCATGTTACTCATTTTCCAGGTAGATCTGTCTGTGACTCGATAAAGCCCACTACGTGGGCGAAACGTTGTCAATAAAGGATCACATTATACTGCTTATGTGTTTATTTTTCCATTGTGTCGGTATTTTATACCATTTATTTCTTACCTCCTCATCCTGTCCCTCTTACTTTCTTCTTCTCCCCCTCTCATCGCTATTTATCACTTTTCTCCCATTTACGTAGTGTGTGAAAAACAAGAGGCCCAAAAACTGCCCCGTTTAAAAAGCTTACGACTTTTCTGTGTTCTGATTGTAACCAGCTTATACAAACTCGGATACAAACACACCTCAAAATGTAACTGTGCGTGAGAAAACAAACGCTGGGAATGTCATGATACGCCAAGCGCTGCCAGACGTAAACCACCAGTTTTTTCAAGTTTTATATTTTCAGGGAAAATATAAAACTTAACCAAATTTAACCTAACCTAAACGGAAATAACGAATATTAAAATTTCGAGAGAGCGGAAGTGCACGAAAGGCAACAATTCGTGTAAAACCTGTTACTCTTATTGGAGAACAGGTTGTTGAAAGAAGGAAACGGTTAAGGTCCTCAGACTCAGTTCCTGATCAGCTGGGCTGTGGTGCCTGCTAACACTAGCAGCCATTAACTTACTGGTCAGTTAAGACATCTTCCACACTGTGCCAGGAATTCTATTAATTTCTTGTATGGAAGTCCGGTAAAGATCTCACTAACCTCATACTCTTCCGTTTTAACCACAATGACCATCTTCCACATTACTGACACTGTAATGACGTGGAGAGACTAGCTAATGCTTTACAAAGTTGCTCTTTGTATTCTTTAACAATCTTTGAACACTAGCTTTATTATGTATTTGAGAACTTTTTCCCTCAGGTCTTGTCTATAATTATAAATTTTGAGATTGTGTTTATACTTTTGTATTAAAACAAATAGGACATAATTGTTCAAATTAATCATATTTCTTCGTTGTTATCATTAAGTTTATTTTCTCTCCTTCTCCTCTCTGTTTTTACTTTTCGATTATCCTACTTCCCATTCCCATCTTTATTGTGTCCCCTTTTACTTCCTCTTAATTAATCTTTCTCTCTCTTATTTCATCCTCCTCCATATCAGTTATATTCCCCAAGTCTGGCTGCACACACCGTCATTGTGGCTGTCGAGCAAAGTTGACCAAAAGTCCAGGTAAAACATCTTCCCTACTCTGTGAATGTCGACCCTGGCAACCTCTGCTTCACTTATCTATTCTGTGAATGTCGACCCTGGCAACCTCTGCTTCACTTATCTACTCTCAATGTTGACCCTGGCAACCTCTGCTTCACTTCCCTACTCTGAGAATGACGACCCTGGCAACCTCTGCTTCTCCTACACAACACAGTATATAAGCAACATTCCTAACACAAGACCTGTCATTTCCGCTCATTATCACAGAGCAAAACGAAGAGCAGAATACAGCCAATTTCCATGCAATCTGAATGTAATAATTTCGTCGTTATTCAAAAATGTCTCATACTGAACAGTGGACAGTTACAATAATGTCCATGGCACACATTTCACTGGGAATGACCTATGGTTGTAGTAAACCTTACCATTGTGTTTCCATAATTACGAGGAAGACCTTCCCATACATTACCCTCATTCACTGTCGTACACCGAGACAACATATACACTCAGGGTCCAGAAAAAAATAGGCGAGAAACTTGTCAATCTTGGATATACCCTTGTGAAAACCAAGGTTCCTTCAGCAACTAAGTTTCCAGAGTCAGTGTAGCGATTTAGAGAGGAACTGTTTGCTACATCCTTGGTACATAGACTACTTCAGGGAAGCTGGACAAGTATTTGAAACATACTGTATGTGCTTATCTTCATTAATCCCTCTCCCCTTTCTCCCCTCTCTCTCTCTCTCTCCCTCTCTACATCTCACCTCACAACTTATTACAGACTCGACTCAAGTCCAACTCACAACCTTCCATTACACTCAATTACCACAATCTGTAGCGCTGCCCCTATACTCTTTCCTCCGTCCTCATCCAACCCTCTACGTTCACGCTCAACCACACACACAACTATTTTCAAGCTCTCTCTTACGCACACACACACATCTCATAGTTACGAGTATTTCGCCCGAGGAACACATCAACCAAACGGAAGACTGGCAAATTTAAGAGTAGCTTTCAGGAACCTCAACATGGAGACATTCATGACACTATACGCGTCTTATGACTGACCCATATTGGAGTAGGCAGCACCAGTACGGAATCTGCATCTGATAAAGCACATAAAAAAAATGGAAAAAGTGCAAAGATTTGAAACGAGACTATTCCCAGAGCTGAGGGACGGGTTCACGGGGCGAGTCTGAGAGGCAGGGCTCAGGTACACAAGGGCACTGGTAGAAGCTAAGAACACAGATAAGTCACAGGGATATTAAGACATTCTTCCTTAGTACTGGTTAAGTAGTGGAACGACTTTTCAACGCCCTCCCTTCGTGCGTAAGGAAAATTCCCAACAAACCTCTGGCTGTCAGGAGAGAACTTAATAAACTCCCCAAATCAGTTTCTGACCAGCCGGGCAGTAGTTCGTATGTTGCAGTACGTACGGCCTATGTTGCATTACATACGGCCTATGTTGCAGTACGTACGGCCAGCAGTAACAGGTGTTAATCCACCGGGAGGCTTGATCTGTGACCAGGTCGCTGGGGCGTTGACCCCCGGAAACGTCCTTCAGATATCCTTCGGGTGCCTAGACAGAGGGAGGATCAATATATAGCTTTAAGAATAGGCATAACAGGGCTTACGCAGCTAGGAGAGAGCGAACCTAGTAGTGGCCAGAGGAGAGGCAGGTCCAACTTCAGTTATTCCCCTCCCAACACCTCTCTGCAGGTACTGTATACTGTATACACTACACTGCAACATCCACATTAAAACAAAAGCTGGATAAACAGACAGTTTGCCCGCAGTGTCTTGAACGACATGTATATACAATCTTACGTCTGTGTTTTTCAGACCCCTAATGTAGAAAGTGATAAGAATAAGATACAATATACTGGGAAACATTTAATGTATAGCATTTTAACACAAACGTAATTTAACAAGAACACAGAAAAAATTATCAACGTTTTTGTGATACCTAATTCAACCAAGCTTAGTGTATTTATCTCCATTTTTAATGCGTCAGTACCTGTACATACATTTCCTGTTCCAACACTATCTAATAACTACTGTTCCGAACCTCTAAACACAACTAGTATGTTCTAACTCTCTCAATATACTAGTTCTCCCCACACTTGCAATACTACTTTCCTTCCACACTACCTATACAGCTATTCACTTCCACCAACTCTTCAGATCACCTTCTGTTTCCTACACTGCCAAACACTCTTCCTGTTTACACTCCATACCTTCTGCTTCCATCACTCACAACAACTTCTTCCTTTCTCATTCTGACTCTAAGTGCACCTTCCTGCTTCCCACATCTCCCAATACATCTCCTTCCTGCCTCCCCACACCTACCCAATACCTTTCCTGTTCCCCACATCTCTCTAATACACCTTTCCTGCTCTCCCCACACCTCCCCAATACACCCTCTCCTGCTCCCCACACCTGCCCCAATACACCTCTCCTGTCCTCACCCCACACCTCCTGCTCATTATACCCTCTCTGCTTCCCCACACCTCACCCAATACACCTTCCTGCCTCCCCACACTCTCCCAATACACCTTTCCTGCTCTCCATCCCATACATTCCTTTCCCCAATGCTACACCTCTCCTGCCTCCCACACCTGCCAATACACCTTTCCTGCTTCCCACACCTCCCAATACACCTTTCTCTGCCTTCCCACACCTGCCCCAATACACCCTTCTCCTGCTCTCCCCACACCTCCCAATACACCTTTCCTGTCCCCACACCTCATAACTCTCCTCACACCTCTCAATCCTTCCTTCACACCTGCCCCTAATACACCCTCTCCTGCTCTCCCACACCTACCCAATACACTTCCTGTCCCTACACCTGCCCTAATACACCTTCCTGCTCCCCACACCTGCCCAATACACTTTCCTGCCTCCCACACCTGCCCCAATACACCTCTCCTGCTCCCCACACCTCCCCAATACACCTCTCCTGCCTCCCCACACCTACCCCAATACACCTCTCCTGCCTCCCCACACCTCCCCAATACACCCTCTCACTCCCTCCCCCACACCTGCCCCAATACACCTTCCTGCCTCCACACCTACCCCAATACACCTCTCCTGCTCCCACACCTCCCAATACACCTCTCCTGCCTCCCCACACCTGCCCCAATACACCTTCCTGCCTCCCACACCTCCCCAATACACCCTTCCTGCCTCCCCCACCTACCCCAATCCCTCTCCTGCCTTCCCCACACCTGCCCCAATACACCTCTCCTGCCTCCCACACCTCCCCAATACACCCTCTCCTGCTCTCCCCACACCTACCCAATACACCCTCCTGTCCCCACACCTGCCCCAATACACCCTCTCCTGCCTCCCACACCTGCCCCAATACACCTTCCTGCTCTCCCCACACCTGCCCCAATACACCTTCCTGCCTCCCCACACCTCCCCAATACACCTTCCTGCCTCCCCACACCTCCCAATACACCTTCCTGCCTCCCCACACCTCCCAATACACCTTCCTGCTCCCCCAACCTGCCCAATACACCCTTCCTGCCTCCCACACCTCCCAATCACCCTCTCTGCTCCCCACACCTACCCAATACACCTCTCCTGCCTCACACCTCCCCAATACACCCTCTCCTGCTCCCACACCTACCCCAATACACCTTTCCTGCCTCCCCACACCTCCCCAATACACCTCTCCTGCTCCCCACACCTCCCCAATACACCCTCTCCTGCTCCCACACCTCCTAATACACCTTCCTGCTCCCCACACCTGCCCCAATACACCTCTCCTGCCTCCCCACACTGCCTCCATACACCCTTCCTGCCTCCCAACTACCCCATACACCCTCTCCTGCCTCCCCACACCTACCCCAATACACCTCTCCTGCTCCCCACCTCCCCAATACACCTCCTGCCTCCCCCACACCTGCCCCCAATACACCTCTCCTGCCTCCCCACACTGCCCCAATACACCTTCCTGCCTCCCCACACCTGCCCCTAATACACCCTCTCCTGCCTCCCCACACCTGCCCCAATACACCTCTCCTGCCTCCCCCACACTCTACCCCAATACACCCTCTCTGCCTCCCCACACCTGCCCCAATACACCCTCTCCTGCCTCCCCACACCTGCCCCAATACACCCTCTCCTGCCTCCCCACACCTCCTCTAATACACCCTCTCCTGCCTCCCCACACCTACCCCAATACACCTTTCCTGCCTCCCCACACCTGCCCCAATACACCCTCTCCTGTCCCCCACACCTACCCCAATACACCCTCTCCTGCCTCCCCCACACCTCCCCAATACACCCTCTCCTGCCTCCCCACACCTGCCCCAATACACCTCTCCTGCCTCCCCACACCTGCCCCAATACACCCTCTCCTGCCTCCCCCACACCTGCCCCAATACACCCTCTCCTGCCTCCCCCACACCTACCCCAATACACCCTCTCCTGCCTCCCCCACACCTACCCCAATACACCCTCTCCTGCCTCCCCACACCAACCCCAATACACCTCTCCTGCCTCCCCACACCTACCCCAATACACCCTCTCCTGCCTCCCCACACCTGCCCCAATACACCCTCTCCTGCCTCCCCACACCTGCCCCAATACACCCTCTCCTGCCTCCCCACACCTGCCCCAATACACCTCTCCTGCCTCCCCCACACCTACCCCAATACACCCTCTCCTGCCTCCCCCACACCTACCCCAATACACCCTCTCCTGCCTCCCCCACACCTACCCCAATACACCCTCTCCTGCTCTCCCACACCTGCCCCAATACACCCTCTCCTGCCTCCCCACACCTGCCCCAATACACCCTCTCCTGCCTCCCCACACCTGCCCCAATACACCCTCTCCTGCCCCCCCACACCTGCCCCAATACACCCTCTCCTGCCTCCCCCACACCTGCCCCAATACACCCTCTCCTGCCTCCCCCACACCTGCCCCAATACACCCTCTCCTGCCTCCCCCACACCTGCCCCAATACACCCTCTCCTGCCTCCCCACACCTGCCCCAATACACCTCTCCTGCCTCCCCACACCTGCCCCAATACACCCTCTCCTGCCTCCCCACACCTGCCCCAATCACCTCTCCTGCCTCCCCACACCTCCCCAATACACCCTCTCCTGCCTCCCCACACCTGCCCCAATACACCTCTCCTGCCTCCCCACACCTGCCCCAATACACCTCTCCTGCCTCCCCACACCTGCCCAATACACCCTCTCCTGCCTCCCCCACACCTCCCCAATACACCCTCTCCTGCCTCCCACACCTGCCCCAATACACCCTTCCTGCTCTCCCCACACCTGCCCCAATACACCCTCTCCTGCCTCCCCACACCTGCCCCAATACACCTCTCCTGCCTCCCCACACCTGCCCCAATACACCCTTCTGCCTCCCACACCTGCCCCAATACACCCTCTCCTGCCTCCCCTCCCCATACCCTTCTCCTGCCTCCCCACACCTCCCTGCTCATCTCTCTGCCTCCCCACACCCTCTCTCCACCATTCACAAAGAACAACCAGCAAGTCACAAAAATTAAGTAGGAGGTAAATATGCGTACAATGCACACTGAACACCAATTACAGGTCTGGGGATCCGGCTACCGAGGAAGCCAGGGATAACTGTCCAGTAAGTGAGGCTAATACCGGTCTACTGAAGCCTCAAGTCATGCATTACCAGCTGCCACACAAATTCCTTCACTCCTGTAATGATATTTGGAATAGCTGGTTTAATTCTAAGACAGTCTCTAAGTGAACAGGCTTGGTCAGGTTATTAGTACTTGTGTCTTATCGCCAAACGTAAATACCGCATTCTGGATCATTAACACGAGTTTTCAGAAATTATTAAAGTTTCCTCTTCAATACAGTTTAGGGTCTTGAAAAATACATGAAAGAGGCTTCAAGGGGTCAACGCCCCTCCGGTGCGGTCCCAGACCAGGCCTCCAACGAGGATTAAGTCTTGATATATGTATACACTTTCTCTCCGTAAATAGAGTGTAATGTTACACTTAGTAATCAATTCCAAGAAGTACATTTGTACACTTACTTTAAGAAAAGTGGAACACATTAAACTCTAACAAGAGATGCCTACATCTGTTCTTTACCGGACTTCCATAATCAGGCTCAAGAGAAGATACTATTAATCGATAATGACTGATTAAGTCAACCGTCCAAGCTCTTCTCCCTTCCACCCTGACGCCTCTTCTGCGGACAAGTCAACACATATACACCCAGAGGTGTAGGGTGTGTGTGTGTGTGCAATCACCTATTTCTGGCCCCACCTCTTCACTGGTCGCTACTAGGTCCACTCTCTCCCTGTTCCATGAGCTTTATCGCATCTCTTCTTAAAGCTATGTATAGATCCTGCCTCCACTACATCACTCTCCAGATTGTTCCACCTCCTGACAACTCTATGACTGAAGAAATACTGCCTAACATCCTGTGACTCATCTTAGTTTGAAACTTCCAGTTTTGTGTGTATTATATATCTTCTTTCTTCGTTCAACAAATCGGCTGTTTCCCACCGTGGCAGGGTCACCCAAAAAGAAAAACAAAAGTTTATCTTTTTAACTTTAGTAATGTATACAGGAGAAGGGGTTACTAGTCCCTTGCTCCCGGCATTTTAGTCGACTCTTACGATATGCATGGCTTACGGAGGAAGAATTCTGTTCCACTTCCCAATGGAGATAAGAGGAAATAAGAACAAGAACTAGTAAGAAAATAGAAGAAAACCCAGAGGGGTGTTTATATATATGCTTGTACATGCATGTGTAGTGTAACCTAAATGTAAGTAGAAGTAGCAAGACGTACCTGAAATCTTGCATGTTTATGAGACAGAAAAAAGACACCAGCAATCCTACCATCACGTAAAACAATGAAAGATGACCAACTTCATTACTAGCCCCCCAAAAATATTCATACAGATTAAATAAAATGGTTTTGAGAAGGACCAGCAAGCTTGCTGCAGTGTTCCTCCATTCTTTTTTTAACACATCGGCCGTCTCCCACCAAGGCAGGGTGACCCGAAAAAGAAGAAACACTTTCACAACCATTCACTCCATCACTGTCTTGCCAGAGGCGCGCCGATACTACAGTTCAAAAACTACAACACATCTCTGCCCCTCCTTCTTATGTTCTTATATATGAAGAATAAATTCAGATACCGAAATGATATAACAAAAAAAAAAAAAAACACCGGGTGGGAAGAAACTTGTTTTAAAGTGTTACAAACTGACAACCCGTGGCGTTAAAGCGTATATTTAAGGTAGCTTTAAAAATAGCTACGACAGGTGTGAATAAGGCCTACCTAGTAGCCTGGGCCAGAAGGCCTAGTATACCATTTTATTATTACATTCTTACAGTTGCTACCACTGTTACTGCTGTTATTGATGCTGCTGCTGGTACTCTTGCTGCTGTTACGGATACTGCTGCTGGTACTCTCGTTGCTGTTGGTACTCTTGCTGCTGTTACTGTCATTGACAACACAGCTGCTGCTGCTGCTGTGGACACCACCGCCGCTGCTGCACACATCACCACCTCGAGAGGAATGAATCACTGGTGAAATCAAAGCTAATCAAATAAACAAGAAATCTCAAGTGTGAGGCGACCGGAAGATGTGTTGGAGGAAATGCCCATGATCGTGAGAAGTGAAGGAAGGGGAGATGACGTAGGGAGGGAGGAAGAGGGCGGAGGGAGGGAGAGGACGTAAGGAGGGAGGGAGGGTGATGGTGAACAGAGGGAGGGAGAGGGCGAACAGAGGGAGGGAGGGAAAGGGCGAACAGAGGGAGGGAGGGAGAGGGCGAACATCGGAAGGGAGGGAGAGGGCGAACATAGGAAGGGAGAGAGAGGGCGAAGGGAGGGAAAGGGCGAACAGAGGGAGGGAGGGAGGGAGAGGGCGAACAGAGAGAGGGAGGGAGAGGGCGAACAGAGGGAGGGAGGGAGAAGGCGAACAGAGGGAGGAGGGAGGGAGAGGGCGAACAGAGAGAGGGAGGGAGAGGGCGAACAGAGGGAGGGAAGGAGAAGGCGAACAGAGAGAGAGAGGGCGAACAGAGGGAGGGAGGGAGAAGGCGAACAGAGGGAGGGAGGGAGAGGGCGAACAGAGGGAGGGAGGGAGAGGGCGAACAGAGGGAGGGAGAAATAGGGCGAACATTGGAAGGTAGGGAGAGGGCGAACATAGGAAGGGAGAGAGAGGGCGAAGGGAGGGAAAGGGCGAACAGAGGGAGGGAGAGGTTCCGAAAAGTTGATGAGAGAAACATGTTTAACACTCAGGTGGCGCTGACGCATACTCTCCTACAGGAGTGTAGAGGAAAGTACACCTGGAGGGGATTTCGGGGGTCAACGACCCCGCGGCCCGGTTCATGACCAGGCCTCGCGGTGCATCAAGGCCTCATCAACCAGGCTGTTACTGCTGGCAGCACGCAAACTGACGTATGAACCACAGCAGCCCGACTGGTCAGGTACTGACATTACGTGACTGTCCAGCTTCCTCTTGAAGACAGCCAAGGGTCTATTGGTAATCCCTTTTATATATGCTGGGAGGCAGTTGAACAGTCTTGGGCCCCTGACACTTAGTGTGCTGTTTTTAATAAAAGATGAACTCACTCACATTCACCCTCTTGTAAACAAATACCTCACTACATACAAACCTTTTTTTTTCTCGCGGTAAATACGGGAAATAGAAAAGGAAGGAAGAAGGGTAATAGAGAAGAGGAGGAAGGGAAGTAGAGGAGGAAGGGTAGTAGAAAAGAGGAGGAACGGTAGTAGAAAAGAGGAGGAAGGGTAGTAAAGATGAAGAGGGAAAGGGAATGGAAGGGAAGGAAAGAGTTAAGAAGATGATGAAGGGCAGGAGAGAGGGTGAAAATGGTAGGAAATAGTTATAATGAGAAAGAAGAAAAGAGAAAGCAGATGAGGGGAAGCGCTGGGAAGCGTAGGAAAGAGTGGGATTGACGTAAAGGGAAGGAAGGAAGGGGAGGGGATTTCCGATAATCCCTGGGTAAGCTGGAAAGGTTAAGACTTTATGTAAATGCGCATTATGGGTTTCAGCGGACGTGAACGTAGTGTTGTCTGGCCACTTTACCCCTCCAGCGTTTGTGTACCCAACCATTTGTTCTCTCAGCTCCTGGCCTCGCCTCATTCAAGGCACTGGGGGGAGGATTACCTTGATGCCGGTGATGGGCTCTTAATCCAGCCTGACTGCCTCCCATTCCCCACACGCTGTGTGACCACTACGGGTCTAGTTCTTCCCCCATAACAACAATAATCATTACGTCCTGACCTCGCTGTGCTTTATCATACCTGTATTTGACATACCTGTGCAATCTAACCTCATTTTGATACGCAAAGGTTTTTAAGCGATTTCTAACGTCAATTTATTGACGCTCTATGTTAACTTACAAAAATTAGGATACGTCACGTTAAAGTGAATTTAGTTAGTTTTAAAAAGTATGATTACCCATGATAATATTAGGTAAACAAAAAGATCGTAGACTCTTGAAGGTCTGAAGGTAATGTAAAACGAAGTTATAAGATGAAGAAAACTAAGTTCTAAGATGAAGAAAACTAAGTTCTAAGATGAAGAAAACTAAGTTCCATAATGAAGTTTTAAGATGAAGAAAAGAAAGGTTGATCAGGTGGTGATCCACCTGGAGACCTGATCTAGGAGCGGGTGTCGGGGGCGTTGACCCCCGGAACAACCTCCAGGTAGATAGGGAGGTACACAACAACCTTTACTGTAATAAAGCTTCGCTCCGTGTGCACCATTATAAAGTCAATTTATTATCCACTTAAAGCTCTAAATCGAGCGAAACGTTGCCACAAAAAAAGGCTTGTTTTACACCTGCCTTTTCTTCGTTGGTATCAGCAGTACATTATCCAGGAGTTCTAATAAGTATTCTTGACTGTCCTAAAACTACCAAGCTAGTATACCTTGGTATACCCAGCATCAGTAATAACTGAACTTAACATTGCATTCAACACTAAAATGTTCTCACATTTGCCATTAAAAATATTGAGAAAAATCAATCAAACACTGATACCATATATCTTGCTAAATATCTAGATATAAACACACATCACACTGGATAACAAAAGCAAGCAATAATATTAAATTCCCTAACCTGCACAAAAAAAAAGAGGATCTCAACCCTCCATGGAAGACGTATCCATTTTATATGTTTTGGAAGACCCTCCCAAGCAACACCAGTAATCCCATAAATCAATGGCAAAGGCAACTGCTCAAGAAGAAATTTTCACCTAAGTAAACAATCACAAATTATATAATCTGATGGATGTAAACAACAGTTCACTGGCAGGGTTTCATCTGCTCTTGTTGACACTTCGTCAGATAAGAATTACAGGGATCATTTTACGTTCTGCATAATTAATTGGACTTTTACATTACAAGCTACACTGTCTGAAGGCTTAAGTTAATTTATGATCATTACTGGTTCTATGTCATCATGAACACAGTGTACTCGCCTAATGACGAGCAACATGCTTAATGAAAAAGTCAAGCACAGATATTAAAGAAAAAGAAAGAGATTAATGTAAGATTCTTCGAGAATCAACATTATGTTGCATTATTTCTACATGATCCAGCAAGCACTTTGAAAAAAAGTCGAGTATAACTTTGGTCTGTCTGTATCAAGCTTTTGTAAATAATCTTAGGGAAATCCAACAACAAATTTGAATGTCAAAGGAATGCAGTTAGAACCCTGAGTAAAATCTATAACAATGATCAACGCAAAGTAGACAAGCACATTAAGAGTTCAACTCGCTGTGTAAACAACGACGGATCTTGTAGTAGCCAAATGTAGGTTTGTTTACAAGTTCTTCCGTAAGTTATGTTGAAAATGGTATAAAATACCGACAAGTTGATGATTAAGACACATGTTTAACAGATGGACTGATTACATCATCTTCACTTCACTACTACACCTGCTGTCTCTGTATGTGACTGAAGAAGCCTACTGTGTAGGCGAAAAGTTTCAACAATAATGATACCCACCTGTTGCACATGTGTCTTAATCATCAACTTGTGTAAGCTCAGTATACATACAGATCATGATCAAACTAAATGTATTATGAAATCATCTTAATTACTTTCACGAATACTGTGTTTGAGTAACACTGAGATAGTTTACTTGAAGATTTAACACAAGACTGTTACGGGTGCCAACTCCTGCAGCCTAACCCCAGACAAGGCCTGATGGAGGTTGAATTGATCAACTAGACTGTCATTGCTAGCCACATGTAGTCCAACCCAGCTGATCAGGAAATGACTTAAGGAACAAATAAGATTCCCTCCTGAAGACAGCTGTGAGTCTGTTAGTAATTCCCCTTGTGAATGAAGGGAAGGTGTTGAAGATATCTGGTCCATTTACACTTATTGTTTTATCTCTTAGTGTACTCATGGCACCCCTATGTATACAGTGTGTCACAGTATCATATCAGTGAAAATAAGATGCCAGAAATTTTGAGTAAATATCCTAAATTTGTTTGTGATAGATCACTAATAATAAAATATAATATGTTGAAGTTTTTGAACTGTAGTATCGACGCGCCTCTGACAACAGTGATGGAGTGAGTTTAATAATAATAATAATAATAATAATAATAATAATATTAATAATAATAATAATAATGCCACTGTTACGACGGAAGACTACCAACGTAAGAATCCTACAACCTTCCGACCGACACTACCATCAAATAATCAATTAGATACAAGTTATCCGTTTATTAAGTCGTTAGCCCTTTACGGCGTTGGATCAGTTTCCGCCCTCGACTCTGTCGCCGAAATTCGACCCTTACTGCCGACCCTGTTAGTGTTCTGATAGTAACTCGCGATAGTAAATTAAAGAGGATTCTCTCTACTCTCTCAGGCCTTCCTCGCCATATTTAGGTTATAAACGAGTCTCGGATCCTCGAGATCAGAAATGGCTGTCACAAGTGTTTAAATGCCTTTGAAGGTTGAGTTGCCGCCTCGCAAGAAATATCATGCTTTGTCTGTTTTCGTAAGGTGAAGTCCAGGATCTTTCCTTAATTCATGGTATAACTTAACAAATCTTTGAGGACAATTGTGTTGCAGAGGTCTGAGCAAAGCAGACATAGCAAATGCGATAGTAATTATGGTGTAAGGTAGATTATAATGGAAAAATGAACATGTTATTACGTGCCTCTTAACCTTCAGAGGTCAGAGAGTCAGAAAATATTAAATTACTTCAACATTAAGTTCCTTTACTTACCAAGCACTGAATATAATGTTACAGAAATTTCAAGTTTACACTCTATTATGTATTTACATCGCAAACACGACGAGGTGCATTGTAGCCCAGGCCAGGACATACATGCAGGGCCATGAGCTGTTGTTGGTACTGTATACCGCTATTATACTGATGCAACTATGTATGTTATTCTGACTACACGTGCACGTACACAGACACACACACGCTGTATAATGGCACTTTTTACGAGGTAATACCGGGCGTGGCGGGAGATCCAGCTGCGATTGATTGGCGACATCAACCAGTTAACGACCAATACCCTTAAGCTATTAATGACCGGCTTAACCGATGCACCACCCCTTGTATTAATCAGTTAACAGTTAGATTCGGTTGGTTATCTAACCAACCAATGACAGTCAGCCTAGACCACAAAGAGCCTTAACCAGCTAGAGCTTTAACCAATCATTTTTTAACCTTAATCAACTAACGACGTGTAACCAAACTACTTAACTGCCAGCAATTAACCAATTACAGCAGTGCTTAGTGAGAATTGTTCCGAAGTGGATTTTCCCCACAATAACTTGTGTGTACGCGGCGCCACCATGTTTTACGCAGTGTCGAGACAGATGAAGTCCAGTGACAATACATAAACTATCTTTGGAAGGCAACTTATAGAGTGATATTTAGTTGACGCCTGGATGAAACAGCGCACTGTCGATACATATGAAAAGACACAGTTGTAAAACAGACGTTTGTTTACTCAACCTCTCGCTGTCTAGAAAAAGACACTTATGTACACTTCACTATTAGTTTCTTCGGTTTTAATGAGGGCTGAAAAAAACCTCTCGTGGCGAAACGTTTTATTTAATAAATGTCCAAATGGTACATAAGTGTGTTTTTCCGTGTCATGCCGGTATCACTATAACACTTAATATCATACAGTGTTGAGCTTAATCATGTGATGACTTGATGCAGCTCTACACAGACCTAAACTGCCCTTAAGGTCTAGTCTGCAACTTGTCCACCTGCCCTCAAGGTCTAGTCTGCAACTTGTCCACCTGCCCTCAAGGTCTAGTCTGCAACTTGTCCACCTGCCCTCAAGGTCTAGTCTGCAACTTGTCCACCTGCCCTCAAGGTCTAGTCTGCAACTTGTCCACCTGCCCTCAAGGTCTAGTCTGCAACTTGTCCACCTGCCCTCAAGGTCTAGTCTGCAACTTGTCCACCTGCCCTCAAGGTCTAGTCTGCAACTTGTCCACCTGCCCTCAAGGTCTAGTCTGCAACTTGTCCACCTTCACACTTAACGCTTGTCGGGGTCGAAGACATGATATTACACATTGTTAGTTTCATTTATAGGTTAAATTAACTTAGGAGGTAAGAAATTCGACCAAGACAATAAACCTTTACTAACGACATTACGCTAAATGAGAAGTTTATCAAGTTACTTGCGTTACTTTATCACTCAATAAAGTTTTCACTTAGCTTCGTCAGTAATAAAGTCTTACTTCATGTATCTCTAATTTATAACGTGTGTTCTCGCTGCCTGTGTTTTATAAGGATAGTTCAATTATTGATGGAAACTGCGTGCAGAGCAGCATCGACCTGGAGAACACTGTAGTTCAGACTGTCTTCAAGACGAAACTCCCCAGATTCCTCAAAAACAGTTCCTGATGAGCCGGGTTGTGGTGCACACGTTAGACTGTGAGCGGCGGACACTAATAGCTTGATCAATCAGGCCAGCAACCAGGAGGCCTGGTCTGAGGACGCGGGACCCATGACCTCCAGAAGCGACTCCAGGTGAAAACCTCATTACGCGACGACACACTTAACCATCTCTTAACCTCGCCTTGTCCACCTGCGGTCACAACAGTGAAAAACACAACATAAAAATAGTGTGGGAACAGGATACAGATGTACAATCAAGACATTTATTGAAAGAGACGTTAAACCACTTGTGGCTTTGTCAATCCTTCTTCAATAAATGTGTTGATTCTGCAAGTGTGTGTTATTCCCACAATCTGTCGATATTAACATGCCTCTACTTCCACAACAAAGGAAATACCTCAGTTTCCCACAGGTGAATTTAACCACAATAAACTTAACACAGTCGACAGAACATAAAGTTATCAAACAGATTTACAAGAAATATTTAAAAATCCACAAAGTCATCATAAGGGAAGTTTTAAGAAGTCTTCTGTTGTGTAGACACACACCTTCCACATGCTCAAGGGAGGTTCCTTCATGCTGGTAACGGGTTCTTGATCCAAGGAATTAGATATTCTCTTGGAGCGAACCCGATTATGTACCATTCCTCAATCGCTATATGAACCCTACAGGTTTAGTGCTTCCCTCTAAATATAATAATCCACAAGAGTAATATATCAGATCAGCCTTACCTTACACTGCTCGGTTTCTTACGTAATTCTTAACCTCAAATTCTCAACGTTCCCAAACTGCATTAGCTTTTTATTTTAGTCTGTGTTAAGTAATAATTTTGGTTTGGGTTATTTTACGTAGACTTATAAAAATGAACATTTAACAAATAAGCAAATTCTGACATCACAGGTACGACACGTCTGGCAGTGATGCCTCAATGAACTCGGTAAACGTGAAAATGTACACGAACATCACTCGTGGTTGGGAATTAGTTTATCAACTACACGATGGTCATTAAAGCTGCACATAACCTCTTCACCACCAGTCATAAATACTTGAATCACTTAAAAAAATGGATTAGGTAATTCTCCGTATATATACAGCAATGGGCATACACCTCTCAGTGTATATTGTAGGCTCATGATGTGAGTATAAGTTCACTATAAATGACTAAGAGATTGGAAGGACAGGAGTGCCGGGGTCACCTCCCTGGAACACCACAGATATCTCAAGTCTGGCACCGATGGTGTATTGTTTGGAGTGTCATGATTTACTGACAAGTATCTTTCTAATAAAGGATTTCCACCAATATGCAAGTAGCAGCGAAGAACACTGTCCCGTCACTTGGAAACACACACACACACACTTACTTTTGCTTTATACTATATCCTAACGTGAACACTTTCCCCACTCCCAAACTGTTTTCGTCCCTCTTCTCCTTCCTCTCTCTCTCCCTCCCATTTAGCAAATCCCCTCCCACTCACCTACTTACTCATCAACTATATCATTAATGGTACTGAAGCTCAGGCTGACAGATTTCGCCACTATGTATGAAACTTAGCCTGTGTTGTGGAATATGACGGGAGAAATATAGCAAGCTTTTGTTCTCATTATGTAAATACCATACAGAATAGGGTAGCGGCACACTGTTAATGTATTCAGTTTTACTAAAAAGAAACTTTCTCTCTCTCTAGTAGCCAGACCATAACATGGTAGGGAGGGGGGGAAGAGATGGCGAGGGGTAAGGAGAAGGGAAATGGGGGAGCAGGGTGGAATAGAGAAGGATAAAAGAAAAGGAAAGGGGCGGGACAGGCACTGTGAGTTACGTCCGGAACGCAAGGCAGATGATACACTTACGTCAGAGAGTACAGCATGACTGACGAACGTTGTGAGTTACTTCAGGAAACACAAAAGACCGAAACGTTCAGGATTATTTCAGGAAACACATAACGTTCAAGCTAATAAACACATACATAAATAATTCGCTAGCGACGCTCCCAGGTGACCACTAAAGTCAGTTTACCCGCCAGTGTTACGCAACTCTGCCCACCTGGAAAAAAAATAACCCCTTTGCGTAAAACGTCTCTCTCTAATACCTCGTAAACATAGAATTACCCCATAAAGTTGGCAGAGAGAAAGGCGAGAGGAAGATCGCTGCGCCATCGACTGTGAGGACAGTTTAATGTGAGTGGACCACAAGATCAGCTGTGTTCTTGACATGTTAGCCAGCTAAATGTGTTTTCAAGTTATCTGGTGTAGGGTTATCTCACATAGGGAGGTGTGAGGCAGCGCCTCAGGAACTAACTCTCCCTCTTGGTTGGCCTCCTGAAGTTATGTTCATAACTAGTGGTGGTTAAGTAAGTTTATTTAGGTACAGATACACATAAATACAGTTACACAAATTATCATACACACTAACATATGTTTAAATCACCTAAGATAACCCCAAAGAGTCAGACAAGACTTATTTCCATCGTATGTGGGAATGGGATAGTATTCAGTTGATGAGAGATAGGGAGGAGGGGGTTTACCTGTAGGAGAGATAGGGAGGTGGTTTACGTGTAGGAGAGATAGGGAGGAGGGGGTTTACCTGTAAGATACCCGCAGTTGCTTCTAGAAGTCACTGCTTCCGCGGCGGGTCCCGGACTGTTTCCTGGTTCTACTGAATGGTAGAACTCCCTGTCATGTCAGTAATATGTATACACTTGTGTAGTGTATTAGAATTCATTCTAGATTTATATAGCTGGTCCCTTTGCGTGTGACGTCATAGGCCTGCGCATGTGTGTGCTCAGACACAGGCGTCGGTCTCACTCCGGCCTAGGACCTCGACGAATATAGAAGTGGCACTGGTATCTCTCCTCACAGACTCAGATTAATATACCAATAACCACCCACAGAGTGTATCCTTGACTACCTTTTATCTCTCGAACCCATCACGATAAATGGTGGAAGCGGCGGCCCCGTAATTCGTTCGATTACGGATTTCTAGAGAGATAAAGTCTACGAGCCGGTAGACATACTGTGTGCCTCGTGTTTTTATTTCTTACATTCTTCCGTGACGTAGTAACTGAAATGTGTTCTCAGTGAACATCATATTGTTGTCAGTAGGCTACTAGATGACTTGTTTATATCAGAGTATGCCCGCAATGCACAGCATATTAGGGGCTTTTGGCATGTACATCTCATTAATAACTAAGTAATAACTATGTAATTACTATGTATAACTATATCTACCATATATAATTGTACAATGTCTAAATAAAGTATTATTATTATTATTATTATTATTATTATTATTATTATAGAGGGAGAGAACGAACACACACACGACTAGCGAAGAGGCAGGGCCAGAAGCTGTGAATTGACCCCTGCAACCACAAATAGGCTAGTACACACACACCACACCATACACAACAGACCAAATGTCTATCGACAAGTGCCTTGACAACTAGTAACTACTAACTACCCCCACACACACACTTGCACAGCTTTGCCAGTCTTCCCTGTACGGTCAATATGTTTACCAATCCCACCCTTTTAGGTGGTGATGGTGGAGCTGGCCAAGACGAGTGTTTAACACCTGGTGGCCAGCTTGGTCACTATTCAGGTGCAAATCAGCGTCTACTTAAAGGCACGGCGGAGGGCACACACCCACCGCGGTTAATACTATTACCATGCAAGCGTGAAATACGGTACGTTAACTTGGCAGCCATATGAAACTCTAAAGAAACCGCAGTACTTTCAATGCATAAAAGAGCTCTAGTTCTTGATCCTTAAGCACTAGTTCCATCTCTGGTTTAGGTCCTGTGATGTGGGATACGATTTTTATCCTATTTTTAAATATTTAACATCTTTATCCTGAATAAATCTCTAAATCGTTAAAGAAAGACACCGGAACCAGTTTCCTCTAACTATCCTCGCCTCTGGACGCCCACCAGGTGGCTAAATTCGAGTCATACAGTTCATGTGAGGTCACTGACACGTGGGTTGTTTAAGAATCTGAGGAGAAGACCTCATAAATTTGTATTGGTTCTCGCTGAGATAGAGTACAGGAGGTCAGTGGTAATAAGCCGAGGGAGGAGACAATGAGTGTGTAATATCTATCAAGGAAGGAAACATGCAGCTGTAGGTTGATATTTCTAGCTGATGCAGAGTTTGAGTCAGTCACTCATGGTGATCAGTTGGTCGTTGTCTGACCTGCGCCATGACCTGGGTGAAGTCTCCACAACTCCCCAAGAAAACCTCGCAACTCCTTATCGGTAGCCCTTACATCATGGTTGATTCGGTACTGTCTGCAGGTATCATTTTCTCTCCTCTCCTGCTGATCTAACTCAAACACTAGCTTGGCCAACCAGAGTGTTGCTGCCAGTGGCCCGTAGGCTTACACATCCATCCCAACCTCTGCTGCTGATGTATCTCAAGTTCTGTGAGACGATCCACTTGTTCTTTTCCCTGCCACTCTGGTAATATAAACACAGGCGAGAGAACCCACTGCAGAGGTTGCCATTTAACTCTAGCAATCTAACAGACGCCTCAACAGTTTACACCTCTTTCCCACACCACCGCGCCAGCAAGTGTAGCAGCAGCGGTAGACGCAGACTACACTGCAGGGGAAGAGGCAGACAGCAGAAGACTGGAAGTCCGCGCAGAGACTATAGTACGTTTATTTAGGCACAGGTACACATAAGTGCTATTATATAGTGGATAACTTAGGATAACTCCCAAAAAAGTCAGTGACTTATTTCCACTGGGGTGCTGAGAACTATCTACTATTTGCATTAAGGCCTATTGTGTATAGTTTTATCTAGGTGTACGAATCAAGCATAAAAAGGCTGAAGACTCAGAGAGAGAGAGAGAGAGAGAGAGAGAGAGAGAGAGAGAGAGAGAGAGAGAGAGAGAGAGAGAGAGAGAGAGAGAGAGAGGTTGTTGTAGGGTAAGGGAGCAAAAAACCGACACGGGTTTATGGGAGGCGACAACATATGGTACAAGAGGGGAAACCTAACACCACTACGACAGTACGACCACGGCTACAAAACACCGACGGTACGACCACGACTACAGACACACAGTATAACCACGACGATACATCCACAACGGTACGAAACCGACTGTACAACCACACAATACATCCACGAAGATACGACCACGACGGCACAACCACGACGGCACGACTATGACGGGAGTACAAACAAGGGAAGGGGCAGATGAAAAAGACTGACTGGAGGCGGAAAGGAAGAATTGGTTGAAAGGGAGGAGAGTGTAAAAGGAATATACTTCGTATGAAAAGAAGCATGGGAAGAGAAAAAGAGAAGGGCGTCTGGCAGGAGAATTCTTACAATTATTATAATCACAGAGCAGCGTTAAACCCATAGGGGGTTATACAGCGCCTAGGGAATGGGAAATAGTTACGTGATGAAGGGGAGGAGAGGCGAGGAAAATAACTTATAAGAGAAAGGGAAGCTAGAAATATTGGAAAGATTACTGCATAGGCGAGATACGAGAGACAGAGTAGAAGAGACCGAAACACCAGCACATTTCTGCACTCCCAATAACCTGGGACTCGTACATCAAGAATGGTAAGAGTCTACCACCCACCACCACTACCTCACTCTCAACACTCCTCCCACACATACCATGTTAATCCCTGAATTCACCCACGGGGAAGTTTCTCTTCACTAAGCAGCAGTGGAAAGTGAGTGGTATGCTGCTGGCATGCACGTCGTATGGTGCTAGTGAAAGTTATGGTCCTGGTATGTGGATGGTATGAGGCGATTATGGCGCTCGTATGTCGCTGATACCAGCAACATGTGAGTATGTCGCTAATTCATAAATAGTATGACCATTTTCTTAACCGATTCCAATCCAATTTCTGAACGTTTCCCAAGACTAACTTTCAACAGGGAGCCGTTTCTGGCAGTCTACCTCCCTACCTGGAGGGTATTCCGGGGGTCAACGCCCCCGCAGCTCGGTCTAAGACCAGGCCTCCAAGCGGTAATAAGATTTTCTTCTTTATTCCCTATCAGGACTAGGAGTGATGCAGACTTTGGTGATTCAGTGGCGTCAACCAACTGTTTGAGAGGGAAGCCATTTTTCCTTCTGCAAAAATCTGGTATTAATCTTCCCATTCACACAGAGTTTATAGTGTAACGAGTCTTTATGGGGTAATCAAGGGTGTGAATGGACTGACTAAATATTTGTGGAGGGCAGCTTTTTGTGAAGGGAACCCCGGATAACATTATTGGCTGTGAGAGAACAGAGAAGTAGGAGGAAGTGGAGAGAACAAGGCCAAACACACGAGGAATGTATGACCAACATATACTGAGAATAGGGATGTAACATACTGAGGAGCCAGCATACATGTGAGAATGGGGGCATCATATAAATTGGAACAACGATGGTATATATTTTTTATATATTATGTTGTTGCGGGCCACCAGCAGCAATAGTCTGGTTGACCAGGCAAGCACCAGACGAGCCTGGCGCATGGCCGGGCTCCAGGAGTAAAGAAACTTTCGGAACTTATCAAAAGTAGTTAGTTAGTTCAGACTCTCAGGTAAGGACCCACTAGGGGCGAGGGGAAGTGGGGAGAGACGAAGAATAGCCGGTGAGAGGAAGAGCTGAAGGAGAAGAGAAAGAGTCAAGACTAAACCCAACAGTCTAACTACTATTTTGGATAGTATCATCAAAAGTATATCAGAAGTAAAGGTTACTCCTGAGGAGTGAATCTGCCAATCACTGCTGTACAACACGTCCTCACAGAACATGTCATAGGCTTGTTTACCAAGACACTCCACTGCCAGACGTATCGATGCAGTTTAAGTTGTTTACCTGTGGTTAAATATAAGTTAGATACACCAACTCTAACCTAACTTAAAATAAAAAAGTAAAATATAAAATATTTATTCATATATAACATCCAGTGAATACTGGTGATACACTGAATACATCCAGTGAATAATGGTGGACTAACAGGTCGGTGGTATAAGGGTCAATACCGGGGTGAATACAGTTAGAACCCCGGCCAGTGATGTACCAGAGGTGAATACAGTTAGAACCCCGGCCAGTGATGTACCAGGGGTGAATACAGTTAGAACCCCGGCCAGTGATGTACCAGGGGTGAATACAGTTAGAACCTCGGCCAGTGATGTACCAGGGGTGTATACAGTTAGAACCCCGGCCAGTGATGTACCAGGGGTCTATACAGTTAGAACCTCGGCCAGTGATGTACCAGGGGTGAATACACAGAACCCCGGCCAGTGATGTACCAGGGGTGAATACAGTTAGAACCCCGGCCAGTGATGTACCAATGTGAATATATTAGAACCCCGGCCAGTGAGTACGGGAGGTGAATACAGTCAGAACCTCGGCCAGTGATGTACCAGGGGTGAATACAGTTAGAACCCCGGCCAGTGATGTACCAGGGGTGTATACAGTTAGAACCTCGGCCAGTGATGTACCAGGGGTGAATACAGCTAGAACCCCGGCCAGTGATGTACCAGGGGTGAATACAGTCAGAACCCCGGCCAGTGATGTACCAGGGGTGAATACAGTAGAACCCCGGCCAGTGATGTACCAGGGGTGAATACAGTCAGAACCCCGGCCAGTGATGTACCAGGGGTGAATACAGTCAGAACCCCGGCCAGTGATGTACCAGGGGTGAATACAGTCAGAACCCCGGCCAGTGATGTACCAGGGGTGAATACAGTAAGAACCCCGGCCAGTGATGTACCAGGGGTGAATACAGTCAGAACCCCGGCCAGTGATGACCAGGGGTGAATACAGTCAGAACCCCGGCCAGTGATGCACCAGGGGTGAATACAGTTAGAACCCCGGCCAGTGATGTACCAGGGGTGTATACAGTTAGAACCCCGGCCAGTGATGTACCAGGGGTGTATACAGTTAGAACCCCGGCCAGTGATGTACCAGGGGTGTATACAGTTAAAACCCCGGCCAGTGATGTACCAGGGGTGTATACAGTTAAAACCCCGGCCAGTGATGTACCAGGGGTGAATACAGTTAGAACCCCGGCCAGTGATGTACCAGGGGTATATACAGTTAGAACCCCGGCCAGTGATGTACCAGGGGTGTATACAGTTAAAACCCCGGCCAGTGATGTACCAGGGGTGAATACAGTTAGAACCCCGGCCAGTGATGTACCAGGGGTGAATACAGTTAGAACTCCGGTTAGTGATGTACCAGGAGTGAATACGTTAGAACTCCGGTTAGTGAGTACAGGAGGAATACTTAAGACATAACCTAGAGAGGTCATGCCATATCAACACACAGCTGGGGAGGGGAGAAGAGGGATAGAAGGGAGAGGAAGGGGAGGGGAAAGAGATGGAAGGAGGAAGGGAAGGAGGGAGGAAAGAGAGAGAAAGGGGAGGGAAAGGAATGATGCCTTCCTTTTATACCCTCAACAAGGCCAGGATAACCCACCATGACCGTCCTCGCCACTCAACAGTTACATTAACACACGACTCCCTCCATATTTTCCTGGTTACCTTACCCTCTTACACGAGGCTCACCTCCAGCACACTCTTCGTCATCTTTACCTCGCTATGGAACATCAACATTCTCCCCAACACTGCCCCAGGCCCAGACTCATGGAACTCCGTGTTCATCAAGAACTGCAAGAAGCCCCTATCACGTGCTTTTAACATCCTATGGAGAGGGAGCATGGACACAGGGGTTGTCCTACATCTGGTAAAAATAACAGACATAGCCCCACTCCACAAAGGAGGCAGTAAAGCAATAGCAAAAAACTACAGACCGATAGCGCTAACGTCCCATATAAAAATCTTTGAAAGGGTTCTAAGAAGCAAGATCGCCACCCATCTAGATGCCCATCAGTTACACAACCCAGGGCAAGATGGGTTTAGAGCAGGTCGCTCCTGACTGTCCTAACTACTGGATCACTATGACAAGGTCCTGGTTGCTCTAGAAGACAAACAGAATGAAGATGTAATATACACAGACTTTGAAAAATCCTTTGACAAGTGTGACCATGGTGTAATAGTGCACAAAATGCGTGATAAAGGAATAACGGGAAATGTTGGTAGATGGATCTATAATCTCCTAGCAAATATAACACAAAGAGTAGTAGTCAACAGAGTAAAGTCTGAGGCGGCTACGGTGAAAAGCTCTGTTCCACAAGGCACAGTACTCGCTCCCATCTTGTTCCTCATCCTCATATCTGACACAGACAGGGATATAAGCCACAGCGCCGTGTCTTCCTTTGCAGATGACACCCGAATTTGCATGACAGTGTCCTCCATTGAAGACACCGCAAGGATCCAGGCGGACATCAACCAAATCTTTAAATGGGCCGCAGAAAACAATATGAAGTTCAACGATGAGAAATTTTAATTACTCTGATATGGAAAACGTGAGGAAATTAAAACTACAAGGGAGTATAAAACAAATTCCAACCACACAATAGAGAGAAAAACTAATGTAAAAGACCTGGGAGTGATCATGTCAGAAGATCTCACCTTCAAAGACCATAACATTGTATCAATCGCATCTGCTAGAAAAATGACAGGATGGATAATGAGAACCTTCAGGTCGCTTGTTCTATTTAGGCTGGAATATTGCTGCACACTAACGGCACCTTTCAAGGCAGGTTAAATTGCTGACCTAGAAAATGTACAGAGAACCTTCACGGCACACATAACTGCGATAAAACACCACAATTACTGGGAACGCTTGAAGTTCCTCAACCTGTACTCCCTTGAACGCAGGTGGGAGAGATACATGATTATATACACTTGGAAAATCCTAGAGGGATTAGTACCAAACTTGCACACGAAAATCACTCCCTATGAAAGCAAAAGACTTGGCAGACGATACAACATCCCCCCATGAAAAGCAGGGGTGCCAGTAGCACGATAAGAGACAACACAATAAGTGTCAGGGGCCCAAGACTGTTCAACTGCCTCCCAGCATACATAAGGGGGATTACCAATAGACCCCTGGCTGTCTTCAAGCAGGCACTGGACAGGCATCTAAAGTCAGTACCTAACCAGCCGGGCTGTGGTTCGTACGTCGGGTTGCGAGCGGCCAACAGTAACAGCCTGGTTGATCAGGCCCTGATCCACCATGAGGCCTGGTCACAGACCGGGCCGCAGAGTCGTTGACCCCCGGAACCCTCTCCAGGCAACACCCGTACTTAGGTTGTCATGTGTAAGCTGTAATTGTGATCCTAATGTCTCTTTGAAATTAATTCTAGTGTATCTCCTATTGTAGTCGCCTCTGCTGCTTGTTGACTCAATGTCAACTTGTCGCAAAGTCTCTCAAACTCTCTTTTGTGCACTTGTTTATCTCCACTGCTTCCTAGAATATCTGATGGTGTATAGTGTTATCAATTTCCACTTTAGGATTGATAATTAAACTCTAAAACAATATTTCGTGCCTCTACCATATCATTTGATGTCAACAGTTCTGTATAGTAAGTGAATCCCTCACATAAAAGTCTACTCTTCCCCGTGAATTATTTATTCTGTCACAACTATACAATTTTTTTAATTCATACATCACTGTCCAGAACATCCCTTGTATGTGTTTATGTAAGCTTCAAAAAATGTAGTTTTATTTGCAAGAAGCCCATTTATATAATAAAGTTTATTTTGCTTTGTATTCAATGCTTGTATGTTAGCAAAAGCGATGTTTGGATTGGTGGGTTTTGTTAATAGCTCTGGTACTGTTCTGTTTCGTAATGTGGGGGGATACAGCAGCGTACTGCCGACAGTAAGAAAGAAGACAGGTGAAGAGAAAACGTTTTTGTGTGGCAACTGTTTTTTTCTATGTAGAACTTGCTCTGCACCTATGTCTATTCTTAAAAATGTGGTGCTTGGTATATATTGCCAGGTTCTCTGCAGGACTGGTTGTTTACATAGTGATGACTGATGTAGCTTTGATCTGGAGGTGTGAAGATCCGTTTGCTGTGCCCCACTGCCGTGTATTTGCTCTGTACCATCTGCTGTTCGTCCTTTTTTGCCTTTTAATTTGTTTTTCTTTGTGCTTAAACAAACGGTTCTCTGGATTTACTGAGTATCAGGGAAGGTGATAATTTCAGCAAATGTATCTCTTGAAGTTTGGGCCACTTGCTCAGGGAGCAGCCTGGAAGGCAGGAAACTGGGGCGGCTTTCCCTGGGACGAAAAAACATGTTACAGCTTTCCCTGGGAGGGATGAGCTTGGGGCTAACCTTGGGAGGGAAAAGTTGGCAGCTGTTACTGAGGGTGATATCACTAGCTTTTGTTTGCGGGTGGTTTAGAGGGTCTCGATGTTGGTACCTGGCCAGACCGTCCTATGGTATCCTTGTGAGTTTAGATTAGATACTCTCTGGTATTACAATAAAGGCGATGGCACACTTCAATGGCCTCTCTAAGTTCCATTCTCAAAAGCGGCCACCACGCAGGTGAGACTTCACGTTTCGAAATACTGTAAATAAAAAAAAAATCATTCGGTTACAGGTCACGGCAATATGGAAGGTGAGGCGCTTCAAACATTTGGTAGTGAGATACTTGTAGGAGTGTGGAAGAGCCAGTTGTGGGTGTAGGGGAAGTTCGTGAGGCAGTGGGTAGAATGAAAGGGGGTAAGGCAGCTGGGATTGATGGGATAAAGATAGAAATGTTAAAAGCAGGTGGGGATATAATTTTGGAGTGGTTGGTGCTATTATTTAATAAATGTATGGAAGAGGGTAAGGTACCTAGGGATTGGCAGAGAGCGTGTATTGTTCCTTTGTATAAAGGCAAAGGGGACAAAAGAGAGTGCAAAAATTATAGGGGAATAAGTCTGTTGAGTGTACCTGGTAAAGTGTATGGTAGAGTTATTATTGAAAGAATTAAGAGTAAAACAGAAAGCAGGATAGCAGATGAACAAGGGGCTTTAGGAAAGGTAGGGGTGTGTAGACCAAGTGTTTACAGTGAAACATATAGGTGAACAGTATTTGGATAAGGGTAAAGATGTTTTTGTGGCATTTATGGATTTGGAAAAGGCGTATGATAGGGTAGATAGGGGGGAAATGTGGCAGATGTTGCAGGTGTATGGAATAGGAGGAAGGTTACTGAAAGCAGTGAAGAGTTTTTATGAGGATAGTGAGGCTCAGGTTAGAGTGTGTAGGAGGGAAGGGACTATTTCCCAGTAAAAGTGGGCCTTAGACAAGGATGTGTGATGTCACCGTGGTTGTTCAATATATTTATAGATGGGGTTGTAAGAGAAGTGAATGCGAGGTCTTGGCAAGAGGTGTTGGGCTAAAAGATAAAGAAGCAAATACAAAGTGGGAGTTGTCACAGTTGCTTTTGCTGATGACACTGTGCTTTTGGGAGATTCTGAAGAGAAGCTGCAGAGGTTGGTGGATGAATTTGGTAGGGTGTGTAAAAGAAGAAAATTGAAAGTGAATATAGGAAAGAGTAAGGTGATGAGGATAACAAAAGAATAGGTGACGAAAGATTGGATATCAGATTGGAGGGAGAGAGTATGGAGGAGGTGAATGTATTCAGATATTTGGGAGTGGACATGTCGGCGGATGGGTCTATGAAGGATGAGGTGAATCATAGAATTGATGAGGGGAAAAGGGTGAGTGGAGCACTTGAGTCTGTGGAGACAAAGAACCTTGTCCATGGAAGTAAAGAGGGGAATGTATGAGAGTATAGTTATACCAACGCTCTTATATGGGTGTGAAGCATGGGTGATGAATGTTGCAACGAGGAGAAGGCTGGAGGCAGTGGAGATGTCATGTCTGAGGTCAATGTGTGGTGTGAATATAATGCAGAGAATTCGGAGTTTGGAAATTAGGAGGAGGTGCGGGATTACCAAAACGATTGTTCAGAGAGCTGAGGAGGGTTGTTGAGGTGGTTTGGACATGTAGAGAGAATGGAACGAGACAGAGTGACTTCGAGAGTGTATAAATCTGTAGTGGAGGGAAGGCGGGGTAGGGGTCGGCCTAGGAAAGGTTGGAGGGAGGGTAAAGGAAGTTTTGTGTGCGAGGGGCTTGGACTTCCAGCAAGCATGTGAGCGTATTTGATAGGAGTGAATGGAGGCATATGGTTTTAATACTTGACGTGCTGTTGGAGTGTGAGCAAAGTAACATTTATGAAGGATTCAGGGAAACCGGCAGGCCGGACTTGAGTTCTGGAGATGGAAGTACAGTGCCGGCACTCTGAAGGAGGGGTGTTAATGTTGCAGTTTTATAACTGTAGTGTAAAGCACCCTTCTGGCAAGACAGTGATGGAGTGAATGATGATGAAAGTTTTTCTTTTTCGGGCCACCCTGCCTTGGTGGGAATCGGCCGATGTGTTAATAAAAAAAAAAATACTTTAAAGTTCAGGGCTTCCATTTCCAGACAGCGCAACGTATGGACAAGCTTTCCTATAACATGAAAAAGACCTACAAGCTATCCTGAAGACATGGACAGGTCCTACAAGCTATCCTGAAGACATGGACAGGTCCTACAAGCTATCCTGAAGACATGGACAGGTCCTACAAGCTATCCTGAAGACATGGACAGGTCCTACAAGCTATCCTGAAGACATGGACAGGTCCTACAAGCTATCCTGAAGACATGGACAGGTCCTACAAGCTATCCTGAAGACATGGACAGATCCTAGAAGCTATCCTGAAGACATGGACAGATCCTAGAAGCTATCCTGAAGGAATGGACAGGTCCTACAGAGCACACTACAGATATGAGCATGGCTTATATCTATGCTAATGAGTGCGCTCAGTTGGTAGCGCACTCAACTCACAGTGTCCGTGGTTCGATCCCCGGTATACCTGGAGAGGGTTTCGGAGGGTCAAAGCCCCCGCGGCACACTCTGTGACCAAGCATGTTTCCTTACACCAGCTGCCCCTGTTCACCTAGTAGTAAGTAGGTACCTGAGTGACAGTCGACTGTTGTGGGTCGTATCCCAGGGGTGCTAGAATATATCCCAGGGGTGCTAGAATATCTTAGATTGGGCTGGGCTTTGAAATATATCAGTGTTAAAAATAAAGACAAGGGCAGGAACTACAAAGTAATCTCTTAAGACACAGGCAAGGAGCAACAAGCACACTGAAGACAAACAAGAAAAGAATGCTTGGAAATGATTCAGAATAAGATAGTTATTCAGTGTACACACAGTAATATATTCAGAAGAGCACACAGTGACTACTGTCTTCAAGGGTTGGGGCAGGCTGTTCCTACGTGTTTGTTCTCGTTATTGACACAACTCAATGAATTATTTTTACTCTCTATCGCTTGTTTACATATTTTTTTTTAAACGCGCATATGATTAATCTCTGTTTTCCTATTTTTCTTTTGGCTAATTCATGATCTTTTAAAACTCTTTCACTGTTATCGTCTATCAGCACAGGGAAAGTCTATTCTGGAACCGGGCGGCGGGGACGATCAGCATCAGAATCAACTACAGGTGTAAACTACTTAGTAACTACCTATAGGTAGTTATTACCTAGTTTACTCCAGTAAGTACCTGATGTGGGACCCCTGAACGATGGTCTGATCTTGGATTGTCTATTTTACTCATAGTGTGTCGAGATACTTTTAACAAGAAATTCCAACAGGAATAAGGAACAGCGTTAGTGGCTTCTCGCCTGAATGATCAGCCTTTCCACACATAAGATGTGAAAAACATGATCGTCTTAACAGTCGCATATATTACCAACACACCCGCTGCAAGTTTTTTGTCATCTATTTTTTTTCCTTCTGTAACCAATGATTTAAAAAAAGAATCACCTTTAATGGACATGGACTAGAAAAAATCACAAAGACTGTAATTAATCATACATAGGCCAAACGTATAAATTTAATCACTCGAGTAAATGAATCCATGTATACAATAGCTCAGTAGTTTTCAAACACATTAAGAATCATAACTACAATATTAACCAAGCTACTGCTTCCACGATATACATAAGTATACAGAACAAACTACGTATATAATTTCAAAATCCTCAAATAGGTTATTGTTGAATCTCGACTAAATTTCAACATCTCACAAGGCCAATGGAAACCTGATGTAATCATTACACGTGCTGCTGTTAATCTGCATAAGGAACATGAGCTATGAGGAGTGTCTACCCGGAGTGTTCCAAGGGTAAACGCCCCTGGGACACGGTCCCACACCAGGCCTCCCAGTGGATGGCCTAATCAACCCAGCAGCTGGTGCTAGTCGCACGAAGGTATGCACTACAGCCTGGTTTATCAGGATCTGACACGAGGAGGAATTCAACTTTATGACATTAGATAGAAGAACTAGGAAACACTTGATGGCAACATTCAAAATATTTAGATTACTTGATAGGATGGAGAGGAGTAGACTGCTCGAGGAGCAAGAAACAGGTACACGAGGGCACAGTTGGAAGCTAAATACAGACGAGTTTTAAGAATGGAAATAACAGTTCCTAAGATGCCAAGAGGGAGCACACCCAGCAAGTGGCAAATTCAGAGGCAGTGCTGAAGGCTGAGACTAGGCCCCCTCCCAACGCGACCACAAATACTGAGTACACACACACACACACACACACACCACCCCACATGTCCAATTTATTTCTCCATTCTATGCAGTTAAGAGTGTGGGATTCGGGACAAAGCAGTAGACCACTGCTCAACCCCTCCCTAATTTAATACCATTCACCACCTTTCCAAAGACACATCGTTGTCTGAACTTTGCTCGAGTTGCACCTCTGGAACATTTAATATAAACCTTGCCACAACACACTAATACCTCCCACATGACACTTATAATGAACATTATGGGTACTTGTTCTGTACGTAGTGGATCCTGGAGGAAGGCAGCAAGGGAGAGAGAATGGAAAACAAGAGGGAGAAGGAGAGGAAAGAAAAAGAGTAGAAAGAGAAAGAGGGGAAAAAGAAAAGAGGGAAAAGAGGGGAGAGAAAGAGGAGAGAGAGAAAGAGAGAGGATAGACTCTAGGAGAGACCGGCATCACTTCATCATTGTAATATTCCTGGGTGAGGTGCCTCTATTGACGTAGTCTTCTCTCTCCACGTAGTGCAACAAATAAAACTAATTTCTACTAGTCCTTCATGGGGACCACCCTCGAGGTTTCGCCCAAGTGGAAATGTTGACCCCACGGTGTGATGCATGTTCCATTCTCATCCCTACAACCCAACCAAAATCCCTCCCTGGTGTTTGTAACTGTGAGTGCGTGTAATTAGCAGGTAGGTGGGTGAGAAGCACTAGCCAGGGCAGGAGATAGGAGCCTGGGGCCAGGGAGCAGCCTCGGGTATTTATTTACCTCTGCCTCTCATTACCTGTGTTTAATCGATCGGATAAACTGGTGGGGAGGACAAGAATGGATGAAGTCCACTTTGCATATACACTAATATATATATATATATATATATATATATATATATATATATATATATATATATATATATATATATATATATATACACACACACACCTTTGGACTTCACAATGAGGCCCTGCTGAAGATGACCTCGGTGTGAGGCCCACATATACAGTAGTACTTGCATTTTCTTTTCTCTCCATAAGGGCTCGTCTGTTTCAGTGATCAGTGTGGCAATGACTTCGATCACTCGAGGTAACAAAACGTTCAATGTTAATTCATACAAAACAGAGACAATAATTATCCTCAAGATCAATAAGGGTTTTGTTGAGAGTAAGACCAGAACTCATAGCTTGGAGGTGAGTGGGTGGATTGAGGTGGGAGGAGGTGAGTGGGTGGACTGAGGTGGGAGGAGGTGAGTGGGTGGACTGAGGATGGAGGAGGTGAGTGGGTGGACTGAGGTGGGAGGAGGTGAGTGGGTGGATTGCGGTGGGAGGGTTACGTGTAAGTAACCTGTAGTTGCTTTCTTTGGGTCACCGCCCCAGTGGCCCCGTTCTAGACTGGCCCTGACAACCATATATGATGGAGAGTACTTGAGGGTGTGGTACCTAACCCGTGCATTGTCATTACAAGTTGCTGGAAAGAAAGATATGGAAGAAAATGCAGAAATACTGCCAGATCAAAGATATTTTTTTTCAAGAAATTGGACAGCTTCCTGCTACAAGTGCCGGATCAGCTTAATATTGGTGACTATGTCGGTCTGCCAACCGTGAACACAAACAGCTTGCTTGACTAGAAAGTTACAGGGAAGCCTGGCCTGAGGCCGGGCTGCGAGGGTACAAGAGCCCTCGAAAACGGTTACAGACATGTTTCACTAGGTTTGCCTCATTACTACAGGTGCAGTAATTCTTGCAATAACATATTTGTGACCTTGAAATATGCATTAGTTCTTTAGGAAAGAGGCACACCTTGAGGCACTCTACCACGACCATGCCTCATACCACATTACCCCAAGTGGGTGACGGTCTAAAAAATATGCTGGTAGGTCTTAAAACTAACCTTGGTGTCGTCCGACACTAAGTCACAACTGTATTTGAAACACATTACCACCATAAATCCCTTGGGATGCTCTAGTGTACATTAAGAACAGCCATTGGTCCTGACATAAGTCCCTGTACATTAAAAACAGTTCTTCCTTGTGTGTACATTAAGAACAGCTCCTGAGTGTACATTAAAAACAGCTCCTGAGTGTACATTAAAAACAGCTCCTGTGTGTACATTAAGAACAGCTCCTGAGTGTACATTAAAAACAGCTCGTGAGTGTACATTAAAAACAGCTCCTTCGTGAGTGGCAGTGTTGCAACCCGTCATAAACACTAAGTGTCAGTACAATAACCTGCAGAACCACTTTATCGTTGACACTTGAGGTGTCAGAAACCAAACCTATTATGAAGGTAAAACAGGTTCTTATCACAACTCCCGGTTCTTGTTGTAATCTTGTAAAATTTCACATGGATCAGGGAAGCCACACAATATGGTATATGTAATTTTCATAATAAAAAAGTAACTGCAATTGTAACACAAGTATCAAGGCTGATAACTGGTAGCATGAGCTACCACTACCTCGCCTGCCCTATATGACACCATCGCTACAATAAACTTTTGATGGATTACCCTGCGAGAAGCCAAGTTTGTGTGGCGGTGGTGTTTTGTGAAGTTGTGAGGGGAAGTACCAGGACGGGATGGTAGGAAGGGAGATGGGGATCCCGGGAGGAGAGAGAGTGGTGGGGGTGCCGAACGGAAGAGATAGTTGTAGGGAGGTGTCACTCATGTGGTTATTGAGGGAGGCAGGGGGCGGGTGTCAGGGATGAGAGGTAATGAATGGGTCGCTGCACGTGTTAGCAACAACACCATTACATGTGTACGAAACTGTCTCGTTCACAATGACCGTTATGCTCTCACAGTTGTATACTTGTTACCTGTATATTTATGCCTAAGAATCAATAATGTCAATTCTTTGTACTTTTGACATACCTCTAATGGGCTTTGAGAGATTTCCTACTGCTGCTGCTCAGCCCTAGGTCAGGCTTGTCAAGTGCTTGCCTGGTAAACCAGGCTGTTGCTACTAGCGGCCCACTGATCTAAATATCCATCACAACCTGGTTGATCTGGCACTTCGTGGAGATACTTGTCAAGTTTCCTCTTGAAAAGTTCAACACTTCTTCCGGCAGTGTTCCCGGTACCTTCTGTAAGATTCTTAAAACTCTGGGGCTACAAATGCTGACAGAATGTTCTCTTATTGTGCTTTTAACTGGGTTTATTTTATATTTTCTCCTCTCCGGTATGTTATGGCAGTGTGCAGATTTAGGACTAGACCCTCAAGTATTTTTCACGTACATATTATCATGCATCTCCCTCCTCCGCTCCAACGAGTACACAATTAGGACTCTCGATGTATGCGGACTGTAAATGACCTCTTTGGGTATTCCAGTTGTGATACCTTTCCTGCCCTCAACAGGGACCCATCAACAATCAGCACAAGCGATTTGAATAGTGTTAACACTGGCTGTCAAAACATTTGCTTAATAACGTTCATTAAGAGAAAGTTAATAAACATAATTATATCCCAGATCCTTCTCATGATCCTTTCGTACTATTTGATTTTCATGTTTATTTTAGTATCATCCGCAAATTTGCAGTCTGCCCTAAGTCCAGATTTTTGTGTTGACTGTCTTCAACCAGGCCAACCTTGCTGATCGGGGACTTACCCGTCTGAGAACTCAAAACATCCGAAATCTCTTAAAAAATTAAAGTACAAAATTTAGGATCTTTGCTCCATATATATCAATCCTGAACACAAATATACCAGTTCTTAAAACCGTCCAACTAGTATCAGCATATTTTTTCCCCAGAGCCGTAGGCCTAACCCACAAGAGCCACAATCGTAAATTTGCGAACCCTTGCATGTGACCCCGACACCAGAAAACCATTAAACATGGAGCCCTCACACCAGAGAACCACTGCTACACCATAAACCCGTCACAGATTCTTCAATACTGGAGCCCGGAGAGGAGGCAGGTGGAGGAGAGGAGGGGGCAGGTGGAGGAGAGGAGGGGGCAGGTGGAGGACTAGTGAGGGCAGAGGCGGGGAAGTTATGCAGGGGGGGGGGAGAAAAGGATAAGGAAGATTCGATGGATATGAAAGGTAGGAATAGGAGGGAGTAGAGAAGAAGGTAGGAAGTGGAGGGGAAGGGGATGATGGAAATGGAGGTCTAAAGACTAGGGGGAGAGGGAATCAGTCATTAAACTTAGCCAAGAAATTCCTAGCGAGGCAGGGCGTCCCCTAAGAGATATTGGCCATGGCAAGGGTTAAGGGAGATGCTGAGAAGGGAGGAAGGAAGGCGAGATGAAAGGGAGGAAGATGGGGAGAGAAGGCTCTTAGATATTACCCTGAGATACCCGAATTTATTGAACAATTCCTCTCATGATATGAGTGAACATAAAGCCATGAAGAAATAAATTTCAACTTATATTATTAAATAGTTCAACACTTAAATAACAGTTAAGCTGTCAACAGTATTATTTGTGTAGTATTTATGTCCTAGCAACACTTACATGGCCATCATCTCTGTCCTTGGCTCTAACAATACTCATTCATTACTACCTATAAAATGGTCATTATATAAATACAACATATTTAAACCACAATGTGGTGTATCAAACTGTGAGGTAACCTTGATCCGCATAATATTTTACAAGGCTAAATCATATACGTGGTACCTCGAGTTACGATGGTCCCCAAAATCGCCCTTTTATGTAAGTTTATTTTTTTAAATGCTTTTGTAGGTATATTTTTGGGGGTGTAAAGGGACTAGTCTATTTTACATTATTCCTTATGGAGATAAATTCGTTTGGTAATGGCACTTGAACAGCATTCTCGAACGAAAAAAATATCGTAACTCGAGGTACCAACTTTCTTTACCTAACTCATCTATCAAGTATGATGGTTTCTTGTCTTACTCTACCACACAAGATGATTTTTTCAAATGAAGTGATACAATCCGTCAGACTAAATTAAGATTCTAAAGTAGTGCGATGATGTTATCAAGAGTTCCAGTGTTTACTTGCTAAGTGAGTTGCTTCTACACGGGGCTTACCATTCTGGGCGACGTATGCAAAGACGAGGTCATCATGCATATAAAAACCACAAAATAATTTACAAATAACACGCAAAAAAATAAACTACAATATTTGTGGTATGAATGGACCAGCAATACAAGAAACACTGTATTGTGACATTTTACAGGTCAGTATACAACAATAACACTAGTGCCAACCTTTCCCTTCTTCAACCAACAGCCCTCACCCCTCCGTTCAAGCAACAGCCCTCACCCTCCCATCAAGCAACAGCCCTCACCCTCCCATCAAGCAACAGCCCCTCAACACACCTCCCCCCATCAAGCAACAGCCCTCACCCTCCCATCAAGCAACAGCCCTCACCCTCCCATCAAGCAACAGCCCTCACCCTCCCATCAAGCAACAGCCCTCACCCTCCCATCAAGCAACAGCCCTCACCCTCCCATCAAGCAACAGCCCTCACCCTCCCATCAAGCAACAGCCCTCACCCCTCCTTTCTTCAACCCCATCGATAAATCACCGTTGCCCTGGCTGTTTTTACTGTACCTTGACCCTTCTTGCAGTACTCTGGAAGGGTGACTTCAGCTGCACACAGCGGCCGCCCCGCTTACCTGAAACAAGACACAATAATCAATCACCGTATTGTGTTTGCTAATTTGATCTCCCCTCCAGCGGCTATCAGAATTTTTTCTAATCAACTCATTTCCGCTGGAGGGGTGAGGAGAACTTATATACATAAGTTCTAAAATGCTGTGTGTGTGTGTGTGTGTGTGTGTGTGTGTGTGTGTGTGTGTGTGTGTGTGTGTATGTGTGTGTGTGTATGTGTGTGTGTGTGTGAATATAATAACAGTACCGACATGTTGATAAGTAAGACACAGGTGCAACAGTTCGGTAACTATATTCCGAAACGTTTCGCCTACACAGCAGGCTTCTTCAGTCAAGTACAGAGGAGGCAGCAGAAGCATTACTACCTATAGTGTAATCAGTCTATTACCCTTGAAAACGTAGTTTTGAAGTGGTCAGTCCCTCACCCTGGAAAAGAGTATTGCTCCATAGTCTGGAACAATGTGAAGATGAAGCAACAATATGGAGACTTATATACTGTCAAAGGTGCGTGTGTGTGTGCGTGTGCGTGCGTGAGTGTGTTTGTTTTCTCTGGGTTGGGTAGGCGTGTGCACGCATGTACACACGTCTCTAAATGAACTGGTCTCTTGTATGCTCACATCCTGGGCTACAGGAATATTAAATAAGGCAGGAATCCCTTAAAGAATCCGTGATCAGAAATGGAAGGCGAGAGGAGAAATTAAAGAGCGTCATAAATCCTGGTTTGGTCAGGTTTACGAGCGCCAAGAATGTGTGTGGTGCATCTAGTTAAACCTTTATAATGGCGCTCTTACCGGGCTCTGTATAACCTACTACACTTGATTCCTTATGTTTTATAATCCTGCTCTGTAAACTCCACTAAACGTTATGCTGTAATACATATTAAAATAAGACTGACTTATTCATTCTCACACACACTACTGACGACCTGAGGCAGTAAATAGTACTACTGTTCCTTACATTTCCACCCCTGGGTTACGACTCGCTCATTTCTAGAACTATAGCCATCAGCTACTCTCCTTGACTAGCATATTAAGTTTTCTTCTTCTCGCTTGTCCTCCTCCTCCTGCTGATAATCATCTGCGTGCATGTGGTAGATAATAATTTACAGTGAAAATATTTTACGACTAATGACTGGGTTTGAGTAGTTCCAGTTGCTTATGGGGTCATCTAAGGTGTTCCTTCTGTCACTCCTTAGGCATATGTCTGTGCAAATTAATTTAATAATTTACATAATTTAATAATTCTGGTGTATGGATAATACAAAATATCTTGAATACATTCTGCCCCCGAATATCCTACCAGACGATGCCATAAATTTGTATCGGAAAACAATCCCGTTTTGACTATCTTCAAGACCAACAAGACAAGTCTCTGCCTTGTCCTAGTACCTTGATAAGTGAGACATGTGCAACACTTAGTTATCTTTATTCCGAAATGCTTCGCCTTCACAGCAGGCTTCTTCAGTCGAGTACGGAGGAGTTAGCAGAAGCAGTAGACATGTGAAGACGATGCAATCAGTCCATCACCCTTGAAGACGTAGTTCTGAGGTGGTCAGTCCCTCAGCCTGAACGAAAGTTTTGCTCCATAGTCTGGAACAATGTGAAGTTAAAGCAACAATATGGAGACTTAAATATTATCAAAAGGTGAGGTTCAGCCCACCTTCAGCCCATTTGCATATCTAGTACCTTGCTTGACCTTTCATGGGAAGTCATGTAGCAAAATGGCGAGAGTATTCGACTCACTTTAGCAAGGTCTAGGTTCCATTTCCTGGGACAGAGAATAGAACCTGGATTTCTGCTGCCCCAAGCCATCTAGCAGTAAAAATAGATAACTGTGTAGTAGCAGATTACCGTGGGTAACATCCAGCAAAAAATGTGTCAGAAAGCTCCTGTGTAGGAAGACTCCAGTACCTGCTGGAAGTATTGAAACGTTAAGTTAAAAGGCATCAGTGTATCTAATGACGATAAAAACCAAACTTGACTTTTAAACTTTGATAAGAGGATAAGAAAGATACACATGATCCAAGTGTCAACAGTAATATGTGAAGGCTCTTCTGCGATATATTCAGTCTCGTTAAAACTCTACTGTATACAAGGAAACTGGGCTATAATTTTTTTCTTGCGTTGTCGATCAGATTTCACTAGTAACTCATGTATTGAATAGCAAGAAGTCAATAAGGAATATATTTAACAAAGAGAAACGTCGTCTAATAGAGAGCTAATTAACGACCAACGTCATTAAATCCCCATATGGGAGAAACTTTATCCAATAACGCCATTTTGAGCGAAACGTCGTTCAATGAACCCCCTATTGAGGGTGAAACTTCGTCTAATAAAATTATTCTCTGCTACATGTGTTTTACATTCCAAGTACATTATCGGTCAGCCTATTGCTGCTGGCAACTAGCAAGCCAACAGGGACTTCATAACTAGCCTGATTTGCCGCTGCTCTCCGTAACCTATGATGCTCCTTCTTGAAGAGAACACTAACCTTCCTTCTGGAACCTATGATGCTCCTTCTTGAAGAGAACACTAACCTTCCTTCTGGAACCTAGATGCTCTTCTTAGAAGCATAACACCAACTCATAATCCCCATTGGGAGAACTTTATCAATAACGCCATTTTGAGCGACAACTCGTTCAATGAACCTATTGAGGTGAACTTCTCTAAAAAATTATTCTTCACGTGTTTACCATTCCTTATGGAACCTATGCTGCTGCACAGCTTCAAAGAGATCATAATAGCCGTGCTGCCTCCTGAACCTATGATGCTCCTTCTGAAGAGAACACTAACCTTCCTTCTGAAACCTATGATGCTCCTTCTTGAAGAGAACACTAACCTTCCTTCTGGAACCTATGATGCTCCTTCTTGAAGAGAACACTAACCTTCCTTCTGGAACCTATGATGCTCCTTCTTGAAGAGAACACTAACCTTCCTTCTGGAACCTATGATGCTCCTTCTTGAAGAGAACACTAACCTTCCTTCTGGAACCTATGATGCTCCTTCTTGAAGAGAACACTAACCTTCCTTCTGGAACCTATGATGCTCCTTCTTGAAGAGAACACTAACCTTTCTTCTGGAATCTATGATGCTCCTTCTTGAAGAGAACACTAACCTTTCTTCTGGCCATATTGATTCCAATTTGCTAATAGAAATTAACATCTCGTACCTGGAATGTTTTCCCCTGTTCTTGCTAATCGTACTTACGGCACTACTGCTTTCCAGTTTGAATCCTCGTAGATTTCCCCACTTGGTAAAGATGTTTCTCACTTGGTAAAGATGTTTCTCACATGGTAAAGATGTTTCTCACTTTGTAAAGATGTTTCAAGGTAGACTTACATGTTTTAAGAGGTATCAATGTAAAGTGAATATAATTTTGAAATTATTGTTTATATTTTAGGTTTCTATGACCAGCCTGAGGACATGGGACGACACAGATATAAAACTTTTATTATAGCTGCCCGCCTGACCTTCTTAGTGATGCTTATCTTCTCATTCATCATCTCTACATTCATCCAATCTGCCTCTCCCTCCCTCAACAACACCTGACCACCTGACTTCTTTATTTACTTCTTCACCCATCTCTCCTCTTCCACGCTCTCTCCCTCCACCCTAAATTCTCCCTCTCAACCTCCCTTCACCCTCTCGTTCTCTTCGCTCACTTCCCATCTACGATCCATCTGCCAGCCCCACCTGCATGCCTGCCATCTGCCATCCCCCACCTGCATGACCACAACTAATACGCTGATAACCTACCGGTTATAGATTATATTTCCAACATTTTATTAAGCAGCGTATACAATATACTTTAATTATATTAATCTAGCTAGAGAAACAGTAGACTGTATTCTACTAAAGGTTAATTACCTGCAATTAACCACGACCAGTGTTTGAAGTATCAACGGGTAAATAAGTACGTAGCAGTATAAATAACACTAAAGCAAACTACGGACTATAGTCCGTTCTCACAGTGTACACGAAGAACGTGCAGATTTAATGCTCCCTTATTTTGAAAGTGCCACCCCGCTGCCAGACATCCAACCCGATGTCGTGCCGATTAAGTAAAACTTGCGATTTTGGCTTAAACAGCAAAGGTCTTCTTGCCATATAAGGCAAGCGAAAATTTGTGTATGCAAAATTTCGCAAAAATCATTCTGAACCTAACAAAAAAAATATTTCATTGTGTTTGTTTATAATTAAATTATTGTAAACGTATCTAAAATATATTTAGCTGGGTTAGGCTAAATTAAATTGCGCTTGTTATAATAAGGTTAGGTAAGTTTTCAAAGTTTCTCTTGGTACAAAATTATAAATTCTTACATTAACGTAAATGAAAAAAATATATCTTTAAACGTATAAGAGAAAATTTTAGAAAGAACTTAATTTTAGATGAGTTCTTGCTAATTGACCAGTTTTACCTAATCGGCACGACATATATATATATTGTATCCTTGTTAATGTATTTTGACAATGTATTGTATCTTGAAATAAATTTTATATATATTTAATAAAAGATGGGGTGGTAGGGGAAGTGGAATATTCAAATGGCTTCAGAAAGACATCTAAATATTCTTCCTTGAAGCCTTTTTATCCACTTCTCCGAGGCTATGGGTCCCACAATTCACACCAGAGGTGGACCCCATCATATATATATATATATATATATATATATATATATATATATATATATATATATATATATATATATATATATATAATGTGTGTTTAATTAGCCTCTAGTAACTAGAAAAATCGGGTTGGATGTCTGGCAGCGGGGTGGCACTTTCAAAATAAGGGAGCATTAAATCTGCACGTTCTTCGTGTACACTGTGAGAACGGACTATAGTCCCGAGGGATAAGCACTAGCTGGTTGTTAATCTTGGTGTTTATCTTCGTTATTAGAGCCAATTAACCGCGGAACTAGTCATAATCACTGTATGGCTGTTGGACCCTTATTACCTCTCAGGTAATTACTGTCTTTGACCTATCCTCTTTGCTACTGCCTCAGGGAGTGCCTTGATGCTGGCCTAATCTTTTAATCCAAGAAAGTGGAGCTATCCTGATTACCTCCCATTTCCTAGACCAAAATAACAATGGTGTCTCGGTTGTTACTGTTGATAACTCTAGTGACCACTAGTGAAGTGACCACTACAATTACACAGTCTGAACCTTGTAGCCCACTACAAGACTAACACTGAACCTTGTAGCACACTACAAGACTAACACTGAACCTTGTAGCCCACTACAAGACTAACACTGAACCTTGTAGCCCACTACAAGACTAACACTGAACCTTGTAGCCCACTACAAGACTAACACTGAACCTTGTAGCACACTACAAGACTAACACTGAACCTTGTAGCCCACTACAAGACTAACACTGAACCTTGTAGCACACTACAAGACTAACACTGAACCTTGTAGCTCACTACAAGACTAACACTGAACCTTGTAGCCCACTACAAGACTAACACTGAACCTTGTAGCCCACTACAAGACTAACACTGAACCTTGTAGCCCACTACAAGACTAACACTGAACCTTGTAGCCCACTACAAGACTAACACTGAACCTTGTAGCCTACTACACTGAGTACCCTGTACTCTTACAAGGCTACACAAAGAGACTACCCACTTAACAGTTCACAAAGCAAGATATTAAAAGAACTAGATGGACACAAATTTATCTATAACCCAAGGGAGTGTGACCGACTGCATGTTTATGTTGGTGCAACATCCCCCAACCCGTCCTTCTAAGAGATCTACCAACCTGTACTCTACCCGTAGTCCATTTTAAGGGTCATCTTCCAGATGTTACACGCTAGTTTTGCGGTATACTGAAGCAGCCCCTGAATGCTTCCTAATTTTTGTAAAAAGAAAAGAAAAAAAGAACGTAGTTGAATTCTTACAACTTGCAACCTCTGAAAGGCACACCTTATCAACCCTTGCCAATCTGGATTTCAAACGCTTTGTATTGCCAGTAAGTTAGTTTTGAAAGGTTATTAACGTCTATTTAGGCGTCTCCTGTGTGCGTTTCCCTCTAGTGTCTTTACCTTAACTACCATGAGTATCAACCTTCCCTGTTTACCTCTGGTGTCACAGGAAACTAACTTGGTTAGGTAACCGGGATTAGTTCTACTCTCACGAGCTGAGACGTGGAAACCCCTTACTTACTTAAATGACCTTTCAATATGAGACTTAAACTTACGGTCTGGTGACTGTTAGATGTACACTACCACGGGATCAGTGACAATAAAAAACAAGAACGAATGTGCGTACACAAATTCAGATGCGAAAAGCCCCACCCACGCTGTTGGTCAAACAGTTTACAGAGTTTCCGACGCCAATTGAGAAATCTTAAAGTTTATACTGGGATAGATCTTTATTATTGATGAGGCTTTGTGCATTATCATATTTCTAGTAGATGAATGTGATAGGAAATATGCTAATTACAACGGTAACTTCCCTTGATGACTAGTATTATGCTAAATTCGTGAACTCGCAAGTGGGGTTGATTTCAGACTCTTGTGGTAAATTTGTGCTCTACGGGCAGACGGGAGGGGACACAAATCAAGGAGCAAACAGGTGGTTCAGACCTTCTCAGTGTGATGGACGGGGGTGACGTAGACTACGTCATGGTAATTTATTCACCTCCTTGGTTCCCGCAACACATCAAAAGTTCACCGACCTGGAAAAAGATTGTTTCTGAAAGTATGTCAGGGACGCCATTATTAAAGTACCTTTTGGTTAGACTGGTCACGAATTAAATGAGTGAGGACGCATTTATATAGCTTATCTAAGCTATAGCACAAGAGAACCGCCGAAGTACTGTGGCAATTGCGACAACGTTATGCTTACTCTCGTCCTCAACCTGGAGATAAATAACCCATAAATTTTTTACGAAACATGTTGATGGTGGCTCTCCTCGCAGCTACGGCATCTGACACTCATCAACCTCCCTCAGTTGATGTTGTTTCACAGTTGTTGCTATCAGCGTCACTGTAGAGAGCAGATGTGGCCAAGCCAAGGCTCGCGAGCCACATGAAACTCACTCATTCATTATGGCTCAGTGAGACAATATTCACAACATGTATGAGCAAACAAATTACACGCGGCTCCAGAGTCATAGCTTGGCCACAAGCCTGGCCCAGGGCCAAGCTGCCACAGTAGGAAAACTCTCGAAAGCCTTCAAAGGTATACTAAACATCTGTTATATGAAGACATCATGTGTGTCTTCCACACCTTTGTTTGGACGTAGTGGTAGTTGTTGATCTAAACCAGGACCCACCAAGTTTACCTGGAGAGAATTCCAGGGGTCAACGCCCCTGCGGCCCGGTCTGTGACCACATTCACAATATTTCTTACAGAGAAGGTATGACACGCTTCACACAACAACACTGAATATTACAATGATAAAAACTATATCGCTCTATGCAGAATATAACTATCCTGCTATCACCTAGACAGGTTTACATAGATCTGCATTAAATCTTGATAAAAACCGTATGATACTTAAAGAAATATTATGAAAGTTATTAATTGTGATTGTGTATAGTTAAAACATTCAAACAGCCTTGAGGCATGACCCTGGCAACTTTACTTTCTTGCCGCGCTGGCGCCGAAGACAGTATCTTGCCGCACCCCAGCCACAGACACAGTCTTGCCGCACCCCAGTCACAGACAGTTTTGCCGCACCCCCACCATAGTGCCGGCACCACTGAACAGGTTATCTTATGACCAAGACCCGTGTCCTTTTTTCCCCCTCCGACCAATAAAGTATCAAGCACCACCCGTGGCTGACACTATCTGCCTGGTGTGTTGGCTTCAACACGAATGTCTCGCTCATAACGGCCGCATCCACCTGCTCAACTTTACTTCCTAACCAAGCCCCTCCATTTTTTTTTCTTTAGCGCTCGGGAGAAAACGTACGCTCTAAGGTAGTAAGATACGCCCCGCGATAATTGTACGTAACTATAGGTTAATATACGCTTACCTAAAGAAACCAAACCTAACGGAGAATAGCATTTTAAATTTCAGAAATATATTAGCTCGCGCTAAAGCGCACGAACAGCAATTTGGCGAAAAATACATGCTCTAATTAGAGAAGAGGTTGCCTAAAAAACACTATATTCTTCCATGAAAGAGAGACTGTTTAGAACCACTGAATCCGCAAGTTAAGCCAGCTGCCGCTCTGCCGTGGCTCCTCAATGAATCAACAGCCTCTCTGAACGGTTAGTCCAATAACAAAGATCCGTGTTAGGTGGTTATTCCTGATGAAGGTAACATGAACCACATCCTCGTCGGATAATATTGGAAGACGGTTCAGCATCACAACACTGATGATTACCCTAGAATATATTTCCTGTCAGGTGCAAGCCAAAATAGTAATTACAGACTAGCTGATGATAAACTTTCAAAAAGACTCGCTAAGTTCCTTGTAGGAGGCACATGTGTGTGTACTCACCTATTTGTGGTTGCAGGGGTCGATTTACAGCTCCTGGTTCCGCCTCTTCGCTAGTCACTACTAGGTCCACTCTTTCCCTGCTCCACGAGCCATATTATACTTCTTCTTAAAGCTATGTATGTGTGTAAATATTACAGTAACAGCGATCAATATATACAATAAGACATGGAAATGACACGCCCGTGTGGGTCATTCGTCGTATGGAGTGCTGGAGGCTCGATCCTTCGTACAGTTATCACAGGACACACGATATTTGCACTCATCTAGTACCCTTATGAGTACAGAGATCTGCGCACTCTGCCAGGGCAGACTGAGGTAGGCAGGCAGTACCACAGTAGTGTGGTGGTCAGGTCCACCAGCACCAGGAGACAACACCAATAATCAATGCGAGGGCTATTGTCTACCTCTATAATGAGGTTCATTCCGCAACTCGTTAATGAGTGTAATTATGTCTTACACGATAAAGTTTGGCTGGTTATAATTTAGAATGTAATTATGGGGTGCCATATAAGCAACATAATTGTTCTCCTGCATCTTTGTATATACAGCATCGATGTATTTCTCCTTTAATTTATGTTTTGGATTTAAATGTCTATGTACAAACATTATCTCTAAGTCCACAGCAGGATTCGAACCTGCATACTCTGCACCAAAGTACACAATAATGTGATGCAGTGTGTGCAGGGTCGAATCCTGCTGTGGCCTGGGAGATAATGTTTGTAAATAATTGCGCCCGTCTGCGAATTTAAATGCCTATGTATGAATGAGTGAATATATGCTAAATACATATGCATACAGGCCTGCTTTAAAAGTATGTTTGAATGACAATTTCCAGCATATATTCCACTCTAGAGGAAGCCTGACTGATAAACACAGCGTCGTGTACCTTACAAGTGACCATCACTCTACTAACCCCGCAAAAAAAAAGTAAACAAAATGTTATGACCACGACAGGTTTAAAGCCCACCTGGTAAAATGATCAGAGCCTCTTAATTCCACCTTTCTCATTAAAAAACCTGGAATTAAAGAGAAGAACATGCTCGTGTTGGCTCAACGTTACGATACATTAGCCGTGACTTGATGAAGCTCTGAAAGAGAGAAACGTTGTCTCAATAAAAATGTTTTTTTTTCAACGTTGTTTATTCTTCAATTTTGTCGGCAGTACACTATTATGATCCTAAAAATTGGAAGCCAAGGAATCTCAGTGGATCCCTGTCTCAAGTAGACAATATTGATCATACAAACTGATTTAAAAACAATAATACCCAAATGTTATATGACAGGAATAAGCAATATCTGGTATACGAGTATCCGCTGATGTTGCCACGGTTGAACTCTGTGTTGCCTACCCACTGACCATGCAATATCACGCTCAACCCGACAATTAAAACAAGCGTTGCAATGAAACCTTCTATTGTGGTCTGTATATCTGGGAAACAAATATTGTCAACTGGTATAACAAAATACTGTCTGAATACAGCAAATCTGGAGATTTTATTTACACTTCTTGTGCAATATTAATGTTTAGAATAAGTGGCGGTAAATAGAACCTAAATATTCTAATGATTCTTTTGAATCATTTTTTTTATACTGGGAACAACCTACTGTGTTATAATAGACACATTTGTGAAGGTAAGGTGAAGAAGAGCGAGACCTTGTACGTTTGCAAACAAAAGATGATACAGTGCTAGTTACTGTGCCGGGGGCTTGTTGTTTGCACTTTGTATCTGTGGCTCTGACGAGCCCGCCACTGTATGGGCCAGTAGGACTCCTGCAGTGTTCCTCCTTTCTTATATTCCTTGATTCCAGTTCAACATTGCCCCTGAGTGGTGATAAATTCTTAATATATTTTTTGTAATTTTGTTCAGCTTTATTCCGATTTTTAAATCTTCATTCTTCTATAGCAAATACCTGCGATATACCTGAGACCGGTGTCTAGGTTCCATAGAGCATATCGGTCCAAACATCAACTCACACCATTGGTCGGTTTCAGGGATTCTTTATTCTCGTACAAGGGCCTGAGTGTGAGACGTTCTCACTTGTTTAGACGGTGTATCGAGTCCACATAAACAGTTAAAATAGTCTCTATCACACTCAGAAAATCCATATTTTGAAAATAGATAATAAAACATACTATTTTTCATTGATTTATAATTATATTAATATATGTGGTTGAATCTGCAAAATTTTCTAGCTTGGATATCTCACCTTCTCTGATAACAGATGTGAACACTGCAAAAAATGCTACTCTTATTCCAAACATTTTGTGCCTCACAGTAATTTAACCGTAACAAGATTATTTTGAAGCAGCAATATATCACAGTAGTCCTCGCAACAGTATGTAGCACTGAGATGTAAGATTATCCACAACAATCTTGTATCAACAAGATATCAAGTTAGTCCCTAAGAAAGTGTATTGAATGTGTGTGTAATTAACGTGATACAGTGAAGTCAAAAACAAGAGACCAATAATAATGCACTGCCAGCTAATCAGGCTTAAAAAGCACATCTTGTTTACATTAGCAAATAGTTACAATGAGTTTCTTTATCATAGTAAACACATTGTTATCTTGAGTGATGGAAACCAGTTTAAACATTCATTAAGATAAACCCAACGTGAACACCACAAGCCAGATGATTAGGAACTGCCTGGAGAAACTTGTCTCGTTTCTTCTTGATGACAGTTAGGAGTCTCTTGGTAATTCCCCCATCTAAGGAAGGGTCTTGAGAGTCTTAGACTCTTGACACACAGTCTTTGTACACTGCACCGACATACCTTCAAGTCATACACAAGGTTTATACAACGAGAGGTTTACACCTCGGTGTCTCTATCCCGAGTGTTTATTTTAATCACAATGGAAGAAATCACAATAAAACGCGTGACTACAAATATGTAAAAATAGCACATTGTGCTTACACATACATCTTCAGAGGAATATTGGGAATTAAAAGTGTTTTGGCTGTTAGCTTCTTAGTGAATTTCAGCTTCAATGACCTGTTGAAAGGCAAGTGTTAGATTTTTCGTGTGAAGAACAAGTATAACTAATTAAAACAAGGAGTACAATTCGTTGTTCTAGAGTATACACCAAGCGAAACATATTTCGGTGGCATTATATAAAAATAAACTAATTAATTTTGCTTGATCCTGTGGTACTGATTTTGATAAAGGAATAAATCTCATTGATCAACTGAGGCTGCAATGTTCTCGCCACAACATAATCATCAAGGTATGAGCTGCAGGTGCGAATTTAAAATTGGTTGTCAAAACATTCTTTTACGTACCTTTAGTGACTCACAGGTGGCAAAACTGAGCCTTGATATATATACCTATAACAAACACGAAACACATTATTGCAAGGATTTTTTTCCGGGATATTACGGACAATGCTTAGTATAGATGCTAAACCGGTTACCTTCTAAACATGGTGATTCGCCACAGAGGATTAGCTGCAACATGTAGTACATTGTATCCACCTCTCTCCGTTACCCTCTACCTCTTTTTATCCCTACCAGCCCTTCTTTCCACTGCCTTCTCTTTTAATGCTACGGTTGTATCTAATCTAGTTAAATGCCAAAAATAGATAATGCCTTGCCTTCTCCCTTCCCTGTGAGATAGACTATTCTGGTAGATGGTATAGCTCAAGTAAGAAACGTTTAAAGCTGCCATAAGTAGTGAACTCACTGGAGTCTCCTAGCTCAAGCTGACACATTTCATTACTTCCTATATGCAACCTGTCCTGTGTGATGGAAAATAAATGGAAAATACAGCTAGGTTTTGCTCCCACAATGTAAGTACATAATTATATATAGAAGGAAACTGAAGCCTTACGTAATGTTAAAAAGTCTTGAAACCTTCGTATTTCACGTTTCCCCACCTCTCAGACACAAAAACACATACATACAACGAGACAAGTTTCAAATAAAAAAAATGACTCATTAGGAAAAAGTACAGTGACATGGTGACAGACCAGAGAGCGACATGGTGGAAGCAGAATTAATGCATGACTTCACAATGAAATACGATTATTCCAGATAAAGACAGCTAACAGGAAGTCAAGAGGGACCAAAACATTGAAAATAAAGAAACCTGCAAACTAGGTAATTATGGTAATACTAGACAGTTACACACAAACACTAACACCAGGACATTCTTCCACCAGGAGTGAAACACAGGAAAAAAAAAAAAAAAATATCAGCATCTTGCTGCAAGACAACCTACACACTGACACACTTATAGTTCACTTACAGCGTCATCGGTTCACAGCTTGCGCTAAACCTATAATTTTTAATTCTTAAGAAAAATATAAAAAATTACCATAAAAGTAAATACAGGAGGGCCCCGCATATTCAGTACCCTCTTTTTGGTGTTCCACATTTTCATTGGTTTTTAACTGAGCCCTTACTGCCTCTTTCTGTTCATCTATCAGTAAATAAGTACCTGGTGACTGTTGTGGGTGGCATCTTAAGCGGTGGTATTATACTCAGGGATGGACGCTGAAATGCGCCGAGGAAGGACAACAGCAACACAAAATTAGTGGAAATAAAACGCTTGTCTGGTCAGGAAGGTGACCAATGACGGTGACAAGTATTCATAGTTTTGAAAGGAAGTGATGATAAAGGTGATGATGGTGGTGATAGTGATGGTGGTGACCAAGAGTGGGCACTGGTGAATAAATCAGTACATAGTCCCGAGGATTATTCCTAACTGTACAGAGGGTTCCAGGCAGCCCTTACAAAATCCTCAATCCTCCGGTATAAACGCTATTAAAGGCCTCGAACCTTTATGCTCAATCTCTATAGAAGATTTGTATTAAGAGACTTCCACGACAGCCATTCATGGTGTTTGTCCCAGTGAATGTAGCCTGCACATACATTCACTGTATTTGTATGTTTGGTTGCTTTATTTGTTGGTTAATGGGTGTACTTTACTTGTTGGTTAATGGGTGCACTTTACTTGTTGGTTAATGGATGTACTTTACTTGTGGGTTAATGGATTACTTTACTTATTGGTTAATGGATATACTTTACTTGAGGTAAATGGATGTACTTTACTTATTGGTTAATGGACGTACTTTACCTGAGGTTAATGGATGTACTTTACTTGAGGTTACTAGATGTACTTGTTGGTTAATGGATGTACTTTACTTGAGGTTAATGGATATACTTTACTTGAGGTTAATGGATGTACTTTACTTATTGGCTAATGGACGTATGTTGAGGTTAATGGATGTACTTTACCTGAGGTTAATGGATGTACTTTACCTGAGGTTAATGGATGTACTTTACCTGAGGTTAATGGATGTACTTTACTTGAGGTTAATGGATGTACTTGTTGGTTAATGGCTGTACTTGAGGTTAATGGATGTACTTGTGGTTAATGGCTGTACTTGAGGTTAATGGCTGTACTTGAGGTTAATGGATGTACTTTACTTGAGGTTAATGGATGTACTTGTGGTTAATGGCTGTACTTGAGGTTAATGGATGTACTTCACTATATCTTCTCTGCTGTGCACAGAGAAAACGAAAGAGAATGTTCACGTATTTTTAAATATTGTATAAACAAGTCATAAGTTTATCACTATATAAGACATTATTAATGATTTTTATATCATATAAAGAAATACTGTTAACACTTCTATAACTGATTTGCTTGTTTTCCGTAGTATCTTTACGGAAACACTACAATAAATAATAATAATAATTATTTATACTACAATTACAACCATCACCCCATAATCATAATTCACTAGATGGCGAGCATATGTAGGTGCACGTACGTATGTGTGTGTGTTAGTATGTGTGTGTGTGTGTGTGTTAGTGTTAGTGTGTGTGTGTGTCATTCTTTACGCGCAAGCGAGTAAATGCGGTCATATGTATGCGTAGGCCAGTAACATGGCTGTATTTGCATTCATATTGGGCGAGTGCTTGGTCGACCTGTGTTGACTTTGTTGTTACGGCTGCTGGGTCGCGGTGGTCCACCTGAATCTGCTTACCTCGCTTCACCAGCGCATTGGACTGCCCAAATTGCGGGTTGTAGAGCTATTCGATGCGGCAAAATGCCGTGATTTCGGCAATGGTGATTTCTTCGTTAGGAAAATATTTCCTGACGCGGGTGTGTTCACTACACCTCTGCTTGGTGATTCAGCCGCCTCTGGCGTACAAGTCACGGGTATAACTCACCGAGACACAGCTGATGATGAGTAATGAACCAGTGCTGTACAATTTGGAAAGTATTTACACCCAAGCAGCTATTCATAGCTTTTAACAAGAAAAAAATAATACAGTACCTGGGGAGTGTTCCCAGGGTCAACTCCCTCGCGGCCCGGTCCCAGACCAGGTCTCCCAGTGGATGGCTTTATCAACCAGGCTGTGGGTACTAGCAACACGAAGTCCAACATAAGTACCATAGCCCAGCTGATTAGGAACTGACTTGAGAAACTTGTCCAGTTCTTTCTTGAAGACAACCAGAGGTCTGTTGGTGACCATTCTTACGTATGAAGGAGGTCGTTGAAAAGTCTTCGTCCCTTCACACTTATTTTTCCTTTAATGTAGTCACTGCACCTCTGCTTTTCGTTGGAATATTTTGAACCGTCTGCCAAGTATCTTTCATGGGGAATAATTTATGTGTACAGATTTGGGACCATTCCTTCTAGAATTTTTTAAGTGTAGATTATAATGTACCTCTCTCGCCTACGTTCCAAGGAGTGTAGATCGAGGGACTTTACACATTCCCAGTAATTTAGGTGCTTAACTGAATCTAAGCCAGGTATCAATACCAGCTATACTTACAGTTCATTCCGCGGTCCGGTCCCAGACAAAGTTACCTGGTTGATGGCATGATCACTCAAGCAGTTGGTACTGGCCGCATATAGTCTATCGTATACACTGCAGCCCTTCCTGATCAGGAACGAACTTGCAGCAACCAGTACACTTTGCTTGCCAATATCACCATCAACGAAGATTCAAAGTCACAAAACCAAGAGTGAAACAATTCACATCTAACCCACACGTGACAGAGTAAGTGAGAAGAAAACTATGTAAAAGACCGAATGAATATTGTTACGAAACATAGAAGGCGCCACAGAGAAGCTTCTCAAAACAAATTCAGACGAAAGACTCTCAATGGCAAACTTCAAAAGAACTTTCACATATATCGAAGTAGAAATACTCAAAAAAAAAAAAAAAAAGATAGCTTCCAGTGTCAGAGTAAAACTGGCATATGCAGCGGTAGTGTAGGTGCTGTACGCAACAACAACAACAACAACAAATGTGTATTTCAATATTAGTTTAAAGATTTGCAACAAAATAGTTCCCAGAGCTAAAAAAAAAATAGAAGATTGACAGAAAACGAAAATTAATTCGTTAGCGGACACAAAAGAAGGAAGAGAATGATAACCATTAAGAACATAAGATTATAAAATTATAAGAGAAAGTAGATAAAAGATTTCTTAGTAATCAGTAGGGAGAAAAGGGAGCCACAGATGTAAAATGAGGAAAAACGCTGCAAAACACCAAGAAATTGTTTCACAGAAACAAGCTTGGTGTTCCGGGTTTGACGCTGCTGAGTGTGAGCCAGATAACATTTATTACCTGGAGTTTACCTGGAGAGAGTTCCGGGGGTCAACGCCCCCGCGGCCCAGGGATCCTGGGAAAAACGTTTATATAGACCTAAGTTCTGGGGCTGAGAGGTAAAGTGCCTACATTCTCAAGGATTTTATTTAATACGCTTTGATGAATCAGCTGTGAGTCACTACATTACTCGAAATGGTAGATATATAGTGGGAACAAAAGCTAAGTATGTTCCCCTCATGTATCACACAGGGGGGGGTTGACCCCTGACATATACCATCACACATAATGGGTTTTCTTATCATATGCCATCACACAGGATAGCTTTTTCTGTCACAAACGATCATACAGGATAGGGTTCCCTATCACCTCCCATCACACAGGATGGGTTTCGTACATCAGGTTATGAAATCAGCGCTGGCAACACCTGATGGCCTACCACCACCAGCTGACGCTCACTCCAGCCTACCACACTAACAATATTCTCACTGCGTCACTCTACCATAGCCCACATCACAATAAGACGCTCTTCAACAAAACCTTCCAGATTTTGCTAACTCATATCAAGTCAGTGTAAAAAAAAAATAGAACCATCACTTTAAAAGATTTTCAAAATATTTGTAATGATATAGCAACTCCGAAAGTGTAAAGGGACAGATAATTTTCAACAACTGCCCTTCATGTACAAGGAAAATTGCCAACAGATTCCTGTCTTTAAGAGGAAACTTGGAAAGTTCTTCAACTTAAGTTCCTAAAAAAAGCCTTAACTTGATAAAGCTTTATCCAAAGTGACACTAGAGTTATTGCAATATAAAGTATCTTTTTTAGACCATACCTAAATGTTTTAAATCCATCAAAACAGGTGGTCTCAATCGTCCCCAAGCGAGGCAGCCCAAAAAAAATGGCTAAGGTTCGTGTTATTAAGTCTGAGATTCCTAAGTACCATAACATAAAATATACTTTAATGATTAAACTGGGTGTTAATAATAATAATAATAATAATAATAATAATAATAATAATCATAATAATAATAATATAATTTATTATTATTATTAATTATCCTCAATATCATCACTAAATTACTAGTACGTATATCGACAATAAGCTCGTATACCAAGAGTTCTTATTTGCCACATTAATTATGAGAAACGTGTTTAGGGCAGTTTATGGGAACATGAGTCTGGGTTTATGAGGACAGGCTGGCAGGTTGCAATATTAACAGGACACAAGCCTTCACCAGCACCACCAGGCTACAACCACACTCACCCGGAACACATGCATTGATGAAGAGAAATTAATGTAGTCGTTATTAAGACTGTTCAATAAATATGAGGTTTCCTGCTGAGAGTATTCGCGTTGAAACACTAACTCGCAGCTTTTATTTAAGAGGACATGACATTAAATCCAGAGATATTACAAGTTTACACAAATAACTCGCACACAGGAGAATGAAAAGTTATGACAACATTTCGGTCAGATTTGAACTATATTACAATTTTCTTGTGAAGAGAAGGACTGGACAAATTACGTATGGTATTACCTGAAATATTATGTTTACAGCTGCAAGGTCGATGTTTGAATTCCCTTAAAACTCTTCAGGAGTACGGCATAATAGTCGCATAGGTCAAACTATCATTGTCTTGTGGGTAATATTAAATGTTATACTGAAACCTCATCTGGTCAGTGACAGGATACATAAACTGAGAGGTGTGCATCTATCAGTGTATATACACAAAGATACGTATATCTCAATGTGTATACCGACGAGTGTGCGTCTCTTATTCACATACCAAGGTGTGTATATATCAGTGTATATACAGTGATTAACGTAGTCTTGGTGCTGGTGTATAGTTAAGTTAAACAATGATCTTCATACGATTGAGAAGATTTAAACCTAACACGTTAATGTATCTATTTTACCTGTTTAATTACAGTCCCCCCCCATTCCATTTTATATTAGACTATAACATTGTTGACGTTTTTGGAGACATAATAAATTAACTGCCATGTCAAAAGTGCTCGCTGCTGTTCCTTGCTCCTCCCTACACGGCAGCCTGTAATGTAGAGAGGAGATGGTTCTTCCCAGTAGATAGCGTGTGTGTGGACTTACAAGGTCTCTGGTGTGTTTGTCAACACAGACCCGTCCAGGACCCGTCCTGGCAAACCTTCATCAATGTTTGTCAACACAGACCCGTCCAGGACCCGTCCTGGCAAACCTTCATCAATGTTTGTCAACACAGACCCGTCCAGGACCCGACCTGGCAAACCTTCATCAATGTTTGTCAACACAGACCCGTCCAGGACCCGTCCTGGCAAACCTTCATCAATGTTTGTCAACACAGACCCGTCCAGGACCCGTCCTGGCAAACCTTCATCAATGTGTCTCATAACACGTACTTCATCAATAATTAAACTGTAATAAACACTTGTTAATAATAACCCGCATGAAGACACAAACTCACCACATTGATGCATCTGTATATTTCCACTACCTTCTGGGATCCTCTCTTGAAGAGGATCCTACAGGGGGTTGAAATATACAGATGAATCAATCTCTGGAGTTTGTGTCTCCATGTGGGGTTATTACTGAGCATGTACTCCCATGTACATCGTGAACCTCTACCCGTCATATACCTGTCAACTATTTAGAGAGCATTACTACTAAGCTCTGAACTCGGCCTGAATAACCTCTGTAGTCAACTTGTAGTCCAACTGCAATTATCAACTTCACACAAATTGTCCTTCGTGCACATTAACACTATCTGTCATGCCCAGTAAGGTTACGTTAGATTTAACGTAACCTTATCTGGCAGCGAGGGGCGTATCGCTCTATTTCCAGAGGATTTTTTTTCGAGCGGAAAAAAAGATATGAAAGATTAGCTTCTGTAGCTGTGAGGGAAGCTCATCACTATTATGGATAACTGTCACGTCACATCCTGGTCTGAGGGAAGCTCATCACTATTATGGATAACTGTCACGTCACATCCTGGTCTGAGGGATGCTCATCACTATTATGGATAACTGTCACGTCACATCCTGGTCTGAGGGATGCTCATCACTATTATGGATAACTGTCACGTCACATCCTGGTCTGAGGGATGCTCAACACTATCATGGATAACTTTCACAACACATCCTGGCCTGAAAGATGCTCAACACTATCATGGATAACTTTCACAACACATCCTGGTCTGAAAGATGCTCAACACTATCATGGATAACTTTCACGACACATCCTGATCTGAGGGATGCTCAACACTATAATGGATAACTTTCACGACACATTCTGGTCTGAGGGATGGTCAACACTATCATGGATAACTTTCACGACACATCCTGATCTGAGGGATGCTCAACACTATCATGGATAACTTTCACAACACATCCTGGCCTGAAAGATGCTCAACACTATCATGGATAACTCACACATCTGGCCTGAAAGATGCTCAACACTATCATGGATAACTTTCGACACATCCTGGTCTGAGGGATGCTCAACACTATCATGGATAACTTTCACACACATCCTGGCCTGAAAGATGCTCAACACTATCATGGATAACTTTCACAACACATCCTGGCCTGAAAGATGCTCAACACTATCATGGATAACTTTCACGACACATCCTGGTCTGAGGGATGCTCAACACTATCATGGATAACTTTCACAACACATCCTGGCCTGAAAGATGCTCAACACTATCATGGATAACTTTCACAACACATCCTGGCCTGAAAGATGCTCAACACTATCATGGATAACTTTCACAACACATCCTGGCCTGAAAGATGCTCAACACTATCATGGATAACTTTCACGACACATCCTGGTCTGAGGGATGCTCAACACTATCATGGATAACTTTCACGACACATCCTGGCCTGAAAGATGCTCAACACTATCATGGATAACTTTCAGCACATCCTGGTCTGAAGATGCTCAACACTATCATGGATAACTTCTGACACATCCTGGCCTGAGGATGCTCAACACTATCATGGATAACTTTCAGACACATCCTGGCCTGAGGGATGCTCAACACTATCATGGATAACTTTCACGACACATCCTGGCCTGAAAGATGCTCAACACTATCATGGATAACTTTCACGACACATCCTGGTCTGAGGGAAGTTGAACACTCGGGTATAATATGCGTGCTTGGTGGCTTTATTCATGGTTTCATAGCACGTTAGCTAATAAACTTGTGTCGTGACCAATAACTATTGACCTATAGTGAGGAAGGGGCGGTATCCCCCCTCCTGGGAATACGACGAACTTACCCGCCCACATCATGCACACTGTCCTGCCCACATGATAGACTACTACCTACCCTTTCACCCACATCATACAGACTATGCTGCCTACCCTCCTGCCCACATACAAACTGCCACTCACCCTCCATTACCAATTTCGTTGCAAACCTTCATTGTGCATGTGCTTGATCAGGTGGAGGCTCCATATCCGTGCTGAATACAGTATGCTGGATCTTATGTACATTATCCTGAAGCATTCATTTAGATTCATGCATATGCTGCCCAGGTTATACGCTTAATTAATGTGCACTTTTGGTGTTATAATTGGCGTGATGGTAACTCCCAGGTCTCCTTTATCTGCTCCTCCCAATACCCAGAAGGAGTCGATCTGGGCACATCGTCCCTGATCGAACAGGCTATTGGTGCTAGTAGCACGCAGTCCCACGTGATGGGAAACTTGACTTAAAGAACTTATACAATTGCTTCTTGAAGGCAGCTTGGAGACTTACTGGTAATTCTCCTAGGTCTATCATTTGTCTCAATTTTATTTTCTCATATTTTTATGATCTTGTTTTAGTTGAGACTGAACCCTTTCAGTAAACATTTGTCTGACCATTCATGCCTTTAGCCTATCTAGATCTTCTTGGATCCTTCTTTCCATATTTTTATGCAACTTGAGCAAGCCATCAACTAGGAGGCTTAGTCTGGGAAGAGGCCGTGATGGCTGTAACCCCCGGAAGCCACAACATTCAAGGCTATGCTCTACAAGCAGTCAGGTCTGGAAGCTATAGTTACAGTATTGAATATTAAAGAGATGAAGTAGATTTTTTCCTCCACGCATAGAGCCAGCGAGTGTCACCTTTATCTTAGCTCCTTCAAGACAGATACTGAATCTCAACGTCACTGCTCATTTGCATTATGTAAAGTTTGCTCACCTATATATGTAGTAGATGCAAAAACTACCAATTATGATGATGCTTGATTAATTCACAAGATGTGCGTCGCCAAGGGCATTTTATCGTACGTAAGATCACAAGTACAGGGCCGGCGTGCGGACACGTTAACTGAGCAAAACCTGATGCGTATAGTCAGTACTTCAGAGGCTGCAACTAAAGAGCACAATATTAGAGAGCACCTTCGCCATATGGGTCCTTGTTCTTTTAACCAAGTTGATGAATAATACTCCTGTGCAACGCTGTAGTATCTCTTGCCGAAGAACGATACTCAAATGTTGAACATGTGTCTTATTCAACAACTTGTCGTATATCATTAATAACATGATCTCCAGGGATACCTGGCCATGTATGACGCCATGAACTGTATGGTATCCCAGCAGCCTCATCCTGCACCCTACCCTCCATTGTTTTCTTTTGGCGTTCGAGTGAGAAAATAACAGACGCATGAAATTTTACAATAAGCTCTCTACTACCAAACGTAACCCGCTTTTGTTTATTTCTATTCCGTTATTGTCTAGTATTTATTCGTAAACCTACGTTAATATACCTTAACCTAACTAAACCTTACCTAACTGAGAATAACAAACATAAAAATATCACTGAAAATTTCAGAGCGCGAAGAGATGAACGAAGGGTAATTCATGATCGTGAGGTTACCAACAACAGCCTAGTAGATCAGGTAGGTATAATGCTTGTCAGGAAAGAGGACAAGTGTTTCCTGACGTGGGTCTTAGTCATATGATGACCCGCAGCTGGAGCTTTTTGGTCATCTGACCGAGGCCTTCCGCTGGCTTACTGGTCTACCTCTTTAAAAGTTATGGTTATGATTATAACCAAACTCTGAGTATAGTGTAGTTGACCAGGTCATCCACCGAGAGGCTTGTTGGTCTGGGACCCGCGCTGCTGGGGTCTTGATCCTCGGAACACTACAGATAGACACTCGAGATGGTGAGGAACACCCCCATGATGGCTGGAGGTTCATGATCACTCTGGGTTGCAGTTACTGCAGTGTTGTTAGTTTCCACTGCAAATATTGCACAGAAAGAAAGATGCTGGTGTGTGGGGAAACTGAAAATGCTGGAACGAGGCATCAAGGTAGATTTCAATTATATAAAGATCAGGCATAAAGATATGTAAATTATAAGTGAACCAAGGCACTGAACTAAGTTGTCATGTTTGTCTTAAAATGTTCATGTTATATATGTCTTAAGATGTTCATGTTACATATGTCTTAAGATGCTCATGTTACATATAACATGTCTTAAGATGCTCATAGTAAATATAACGAATATCTATTTTGAAACAAATGGTGATAGATAATGGAAAACCACCATGCATTTTAAAAACAAATATAGTGGCCAGATTTGAAAACATGTTAATGCCTATTACCTGAACACAAACTCTTTTATGCCATTTTATACAGCAAAGTGTTTTTCATATGTACAATAATTTGTTTAACATTTTGATGTTATTTTGATAATGGTGAGGGTTTAGCACATTATATTTACCTGACATTAACAATATAACGCATTATGTTCATAAAATGGATGCCGGATCTTACTTCAGATGATGACATCTTTCTTGCCTTGTGGCCGTCTTCTATTTTCAAAATAGTGGACGATGCTCGCGCGAGATTCTGTTAAGTTTTTTGTGCTCTTCAACTCGTTAAGTTCTATTCAAGTGCAGAAATGCAGTTGTATTTTTTTACAAGGGCCAGGAGTTACATCAGAAAAAAAATCAGGTACAGTTAACACACAAGAAGAGCTTGAAAAGTCGGAGTGCACAGTGCAAAGCCTGGAGCTAGCAAGAGGCTACTGTAACAACGATACTGATCTGAAATTGCCAGCACGCAGGTAAGAGAAGAACCTGCAGCCTGTCTGTAAAGCTTTTGGCGCCGGTGGCGACAATGCGGATTGCCAACCATATGAACCCATCATGGCTAGCCGACAGCGGCCAGATTTGATCGCGTGTAACACAAGACAAGGAATATTGCCCGACTACTCACAGGAATAAGAACTAAAATCCTTCTGAGATGATTATGTCAGTGTATATTATTAAGAGTTCACCAGGTTAGATCCACACTAACTGATGTGGTTTATCACAGAGTTACGTAGTAGTCCGCGAGGCATGTGTGGTGTTGAAGGGAATATTACAGTATTTTCTGAGCTGGGTCTCCACCCATATGATGAGAGGTAACTGGTAGTAGTATGTACCTGCTTCATCAACACAGGTGGCCACATGACCCATCTTTATCCTTTTCTTGATTTTTTCTTCATTTTGTTTTATAAACTTTCCATCTCAATTTTGTTTTAGTTTATCTTCCTCTTTAACAAAAGAGCATCAGAGCAAAGTTTTGTGAGTAGAGTGAAGAAGAGCGAGGAAGATGGTTCTAGCAGCAGGTGGTACTGTCCACAACTACACCAGCTCTCACAACACTGTCCACAACTACACCAGCTCTCACAACACTGTCCACAACTACACCAGCTCTCACAACACTGTCCACAACTACACCAGCTCTCACAACACTGTCCACAACTACACCAGCTCTCACAACACTTTCCACAACTACACCAGCTCTCACAACACTGTCCACAACTACACCAGCTCACAACACTGTCCACAACTACACTAGCTCTCACAACACTGTCCACAACTACACCAGCTCTCACAACACTGTCCACAACTACACCAGCTCTCACAACACTGTCCACAACTACACCAGCTCTCACAACACTTTCCACAACTACACTAGCTCTCACAACACTGTCCACAACTACACCAGCTCTCACAACACTGTCCACAACTACACCAGCTCTCACAACACTGTCCACATCTACACCAGCTCTCACAACACTGTCCACAACTACACTAGCTCTCACAACACTGACCACAACTACACCAGCCTCACAACACTGTCCACAACTACACCAGCTCACAACACTGTCCACTACACCAGCTCTCACAACACTGTCCACAACTACACCAGCTCTCACAACACTGACCACAACTACACCAGCTCTCACAACACTGTCCAAAACTACACCAGCTCTCACAACACTGACCACAACTACACCAGGTCTCACAACACTGTCCACAACTACACCAGCTCTCACAACACTGTCCACAACTACACCAGCTCTCACAACACTGTCCACAACTACACCAGCTCTCACAAAACTGTCCACAACTACACCAGCTCTCACAACACTGTCCACAACTACACCAGCTCTCACAACACTGTCCACAACTACTCCAGCTCTCACAATACTGTCCACAACTACACCAGCTCTCACAACACTGTCCACAACTACACCAGCTCTCACAACACTGACTACAACTACACCAGCTCTCACAACACTGTCCAAAATTACACCAGCTCTCACAACACTGTCCACAACTACACCAGCTCTCACAGCACTGTCCACAATTACACAAGCTCTCACAACACTGACTACAACTACACCAGCTCTCACAACACTGTCCACAATTACACCAGCTCTCACAACACTGTCCACAACTACACCAGGTCTCACAACACTGTCCACAATTACACCAGCTCTCACAACACTGTCCACAACTACACCATCTCTCACAACACTGACTACAACTACAGCTCTCACAACACTGTCCACAACTACACCATCTCTCACAACACTGACTACAACTACAGCTCTCACAACACTGACTACAACTACAGCTCTCACAACACAGCTCAGACCAACACCACGTATCACGTTAAGTTTACTATTACGTCATTAAGTATACCCTTGTGCCCAGCATACTAAACATACGCAGATATACCGCTAATATAAAGCATGTATCGAGAGTATATGCAGTTGTATCGCACTGTAATCTGATTTGCATATATATTAGATATTTCAGTAACTTAACTGGTACAGACTGATACAACAGCTTCACCCAAAGTTAACTGGAAAGTCTATATAACAGTCAACTTGTATATAAAGTAAATATATGGGATTGGTACTAAACCTGCACACCAAAATCACTCCCTATGAAAGCAAAAGACTCGGCAGGAGATGCAACATTCCCCCGATGAAAAGCAGGTGCGCCACGAGTACATTGAGAGACAACACCATAAGTGTGCGGGGCCCAAGACTGTTCAACTGCCTCCCAGCATACATTACGGGGATTACCAATAGACCCCTGGCTGTCTTTAAGAAGGCACTGGACAGGCACCTAAAGTCAGTACCTGACCAACCGGGCTGTGGTTCGTACGTCAGTTTGCGTGCTGCCGACAAAGCATTATGCAATTTATATCCTCTATCAATATACTTGCAGGTTTACTGCTTTGTGAAATCTAGGTTCAGCAAGAACAAGTGGAAGTGTGGTCAGCAAGTGCAAGTGGTAATGCAGTCAGCAAGTGGAAGTGTGGTCAGCAAGTGCAAGTGGTAATGCAGTCAGCAAGTGCAAGTGTGGTCAGCAAGTGCAAGTGTGGTCAGCAAGTGCAAGTGGTAATGCAGTCAGCAAGTGGAAGTGTGGTCAGCAAGTGGAAGTGGTAATGCAGTCAGCAAGTGGAAGTGTGGTCAGCAAGTGCAAGTGGTAATGTAGTCAGCAAGTGCAAGTGGAAGTGTGGTCAGCAAGTGCAAGTGGTAATGCAGTCAGCAAGTGCAAGTGGTAATGCAGTCAGCAAGTGCAAGTGTGGTCAGCAAGTGCAAGTGGTAATGCAGTCAGCAAGTGGAAGTGTGGTCAGCAAGTGCAAGTGGTAATGCAGTCAGCAAGTGTAGGTGGTCAGCAAGGCAAGTGGTAATGTAGTCAGCAAGTGGAAGTGTGGTCAGCAAGGCAAGTGGTAATGCAGTCAGCAAGTGCAAGTGTGGTCAGCAAGTGCAAGTGGTAATGCAGTCAGCAAGTGGAAGTGTGGTCAGCAAGTGCAAGTGGTAATGCAGTCAGCAAGTGGAAGTGTGGTCAGCAAGTGCAAGTGGTAATGCAGTCAGCAAGTGTAAGTGTGGTCAGCAAGTGCAAGTGGTAATGTAGTCAGCAAGTGGAAGTGTGGTCAGCAAGTGCAAGTGGTAATGCAGTCAGCAAGTGGAAGTGTGGTCAGCAAGTGCAAGTGGTAATGTAGTCAGCAAGTGCAAGTGGTAATGCAGTCAGCAAGTGCAAGTGGTAATGCAGTCAGCAAGTGCAAGTGGTAATGCAGTCAGCAAGTGCAAGTGTGGTCAGCAAGTGCAAGTGGTAATGCAGTCAGCAAGTGGAAGTGTGGTCAGCAAGTGCAAGTGGTAATGCAGTCAGCAAGTGGAAGTGTGGTCAGCAAGTGCAAGTGGTAATGCAGTCAGCAAGTGGAAGTGTGGTCAGCAAGTGCAAGTGGTAATGCAGTCAGCAAGTGGAAGTGTGGTCAGCAAGTGCAAGTGGTAATGCAGTCAGCAAGTGGAAGTGTGGTCAGCAAGTGCAAGTGGTAATGTAGTCAGCAAGTGGAAGTGTGGTCAGCAAGTGCAAGTGGTAATGCAGTCAGCAAGTGTAAGTGTGGTCAGCAAGTGCAAGTGGTAATGTAGTCAGCAAGTGGAAGTGTGGTCAGCAAGTGCAAGTGGTAATGCAGTCAGCAAGTGCAAGTGGTAATGCAGTCAGCAAGGCAAGTGGTAATGCAGTCAGCAAGTGCAAGTGGTAATGCAGTCAGCAAGTGTAAGTGTGGTCAGCAAGTGCAAGTGGTAATGTAGTCAGCAAGTGGAAGTGTGGTCAGCAAGTGCAAGTGTGGTCAGCAAGTGCAAGTGGTAATGCAGTCAGCAAGTGTAAGTGTGGTCAGCAAGTGCAAGTGGTAATGTAGTCAGCAAGTGGAAGTGTGGTCAGCAAGTGCAAATGGTAATGTAGTCAGCAAGTGCAAGTGTGGTCAGCAAGTGCAAGTGGTAATGCAGTCAGCAAGTGCAAGTGGTAATGCAGTCAGCAAGTGCAAGTGGTAATGCAGTCAGCAAGTGTAAGTGTGGTCAGCAAGTGCAAGTGTGGTCAGCAAGTGCAAGTGGTAATGCAGTCAGCAAGTGCAAGTGGTAATGCAGTCAGCAAGTGCAAGTGGTAATGCAGTCAGCAAGTGTAAGTGTGGTCAGCAAGTGCAAGTGGTAATGCAGTCAGCAAGTGGAAGTGTGGTCAGCAAGTGCAAGTGGTAATGTAGTCAGCAAGTGGAAGTGTGGTCAGCAAGTGCAAGTGGTAATGTAGTCAGCAAGTGGAAGTGTGGTCAGCAAGTGCAAGTGTGGTCAGCAAGTGCAAGTGGTAATGCAGTCAGCAAGTGCAAGTGTGGTCAGCAAGTGCAAGTGGTAATGCAGTCAGCAAGTGCAAGTGGTAATGCAGTCAGCAAGTGCAAGTGGTAATGCAGTCAGCAAGTGGAAGTGTGGTCAGCAAGTGCAAGTGGTAATGCAGTCAGCAAGTGGAAGTGTGGTCAGCAAGTGCAAGTGGTAATGCAGTCAGCAAGTGGAAGTGTGGTCAGCAAGTGCAAGTGGTAATGCAGTCAGCAAGTGGAAGTGTGGTCAGCAAGTGCAAGTGGTAATGCAGTCAGCAAGTGGAAGTGTGGTCAGCAAGTGCAAGTGGTAATGCAGTCAGCAAGTGCAAGTGTGGTCAGCAAGTGCAAGTGGTAATGCAGTCAGCAAGTGCAAGTGGTAATGCAGTCAGCAAGTGAAGTGTGGTCAGCAAGTGCAAGTGGTAATGCAGTCAGCAAGTGGAAGTGTGGTCAGCAAGTGCAAGTGGTAATGCAGTCAGCAAGTGGAAGTGTGGTCAGCAAGTGCAAGTGGTAATGCAGTCAGCAAGTGGAAGTGTGGTCAGCAAGTGCAAGTGGTAATGCAGTCAGCAAGTGCAAGTGTGGTCAGCAAGTGCAAGTGGTAATGCAGTCAGCAAGTGCAAGTGGTAATGCAGTCAGCAAGTGTAAGTGTGGTCAGCAAGTGCAAGTGGTAATGCAGTCAGCAAGTGGAAGTGTGGTCAGCAAGTGCAAGTGGTAATGCAGTCAGCAAGTGAAGTGTGGTCAGCAAGTGCAAGTGGTAATGCAGTCAGCAAGTGGAAGTGTGGTCAGCAAGTGCAAGTGGTAATGCAGTCAGCAAGTGGAAGTGTGGTCAGCAAGTGCAAGTGGTAATGCAGTCAGCAAGTGGAAGTGTGGTCAGCAAGTGCAAGTGGTAATGCAGTCAGCAAGTGCAAGTGGTAATGCAGTCAGCAAGTGGAAGTGTGGTCAGCAAGTGCAAGTGGTAATGCAGTCAGCAAGTGCAAGTGTGGTCAGCAAGTGCAAGTGTGGTCAGCAAGTGCAAGTGGTAATGCAGTCAGCAAGTGGAAGTGTGGTCAGCAAGTGCAAGTGGTAATGTAGTCAGCAAGTGGAAGTGTGGTCAGCAAGTGCAAGTGTGGTCAGCAAGTGCAAGTGTTAATGTAGTCAGCAAGTGGAAGTGTGGTCAGCAAGTGGAAGTGTGGTCAGCAAGTGCAAGTGTTAATGTAGTCAGCAAGTGGAAGTGTGGTCAGCAAGTGGAAGTGTGGTCAGCAAGTGCAAGTGTTAATGTAGTCAGCAAGTGGAAGTGTGGTCAGCAAGTGCAGAATTCATCAGACATAATATTCGTGCGCTAGTGTTGTAGTGTTAACACTTCTGGGTAAATACTTTTGTAATATTAAGAGTGATCAGAGGCCAGGACCCAGGAAGACACTGGCACACCTGCACCACACACCATCATCAACGTAGAGACATTAAAAACAAGGCGAGAATTAGAGCTTCTGTAGAATAAACGATGTTTTTATAAAGCACGCTTATTATGGACATCTGTGGAGCTATCAGCCTAACCAACACCGTTCAGAGGACAAGAGTGCAGGACAGTAAGTAGTTCAGAGGACAAGAGTGCAGGACAGTAAGTAGTTCAGAGGACAAGAGTGCAGGACAGTAAGTAGTTCAGAGGACAAGAGTGCAGGACAGTAAGTAGTTCAGAGACAAGAGTGCAGGACAGTAAGTAGTTCAGAGGACAAGAGTGCAGGACAGTAAGTAGTTCAGAGGACAAGAGTGCAGGACAGTAAGTAGTTCAGAGGACAAGAGTGCAGGACAGTAAGTAGTTCAGAGGACAAGAGTGCAGGACAGTAAGTAGTTCAGAGAACAGGAGTGAAGGACAGTGGAGGACAGTAAGTATATGAGAACAAGAGTGGAGGACAGTAATTAGTTTAGAGAACAAGAGTGCAGGGCAGTAAGTAGTTCAGAGAACAGAAGTGCAGAACAGTAAGTAGTTCAGAGAAAAATTATAACATGGGAGTGTAATTTAACAGTGATAAATTTTTTTATCTACAGCATCTACTGTACTTTCTAATAGTGATCAATTGGTTAACATGCAGACAAAGGACTTCCAATCATCCTTAAGTATTTATAAAAGAGGCGTTGTCTACCCACCTGCAGGAGCGAAGACCCAAACATGAAAGGCCCTTGTTAGGGTATGGGTGTGTCTTAGTAGACATGCCCATGGATGAGAATTATAGTGGCCTGTTAACCTGTTACATGAACCAGGAATCTTTCCCATTAGCTACCTAGTAGAGTGGAGGAGCAAGAATGTTTTAAAAAGATCAAAGTATGAAAGGGAGCTTGTAACTTAGACTTTGGTGTAGAGATTGGAAGACCGGGGTGCCAGAGCTGGGAAACAGCTCTAGGTAACGGGCGAGTGGCCAACTTCTCATAGAGCATGATTAGTAAGACACAGGTGTAACAGTTGAGTATCTTTATTGTGGAAATGTTACGCCTACACAGTAGGCTTCTTCAGTCACATAGAGACAGCAGGTACAGTAGCTACTACACCTGCTGTCTCTGTATGTGACTGAAGAAGTCTACTGTGTAGGCGAAACGTTTCCACAATAAAGATCACCAACTGTTACACTTGTGTCTTACTCATCAACTTGTCGGTATTGTATACCATTTTCAACATTCTCACTGAACACTTATGTTAATAATGTGAGTAGCAAGTGTTACGTTGTTCCCTTGACGAGGACACCCCGCCCCCTCCTCTCATACAACTATTTTGTTCCTAACTAGTATACTCTTCAGTGACCTTCTATCAACAGAGACCATTAAATATGGTTTCAGTATTTTATAAATTAAGTGCATATGATTTTTTTCTGTCAGGGGTATACTCTTGCAAATACTTATAAGTACTTATTAAAGTATAAACTAGAAACATTAGTTTTTCATTATTATGAAAATACTGATATGGTTAACTTAAGTGAAGAGCAGCTGGGTATAAAATTGGTGGAAGGTAATTTTAATTCACTTCCCGGAGTGGTAGATCAGTCCAGTGACCACCATTATTTTGATAAAAGATAATGAAACGACTCGTTACCCCCTATCCCTCCCTCTTCCTGCCAGAGCAGCATATAGTTCAGGGAACACAAGGGAGCAGAGCAGCAGACAGTTCAGGGAACACAAGGGAGCAGGGCAGTAGTCAGTTCAGGGAACCTCCGAGAGAAGGTTTATGTCAGGTTAATCACTTAAAATCCCACCCAAGGTCCAGGCAGCACGACCTCCACCCTCACCTAACCCAATCCCCCCACAAAGATACACACAGAGAAGTAGAGATTCGACCCCTGCAACCACAAATAGGTGAGTAAACAAATATAACCAGACGCTTTGCAGAGGACAGTCAACGGCAGGCTTAACGTTAATGCAAAGACTTAGTTCTTTAGGGATCACCATCCGCACAAGAGAGAGAGAGATGAATGAAATCGTAGGCAGAGACAAGAGGAAAATGCGGTGGGGTGTACATGTAGATTATAATCTAGGGAGAACAAGGACACCAGCGTGTGTTTACAAGGAAATGACAAGTGTTCACAGGATACTTGTCTACCTGATTCCTATGATCAAGAGACCTTCACCAACATCATGGCCCCCACACCCTTTGATGGGAACTCGATGAACATAATTAACTTAATCAGTGCACATCATAGAGGGGTATGGGGACGATGATCATATACATAATCATAATAATTTCACATTTATGATTATAATCAATGTAATTATCTATAACAATATTATACAACATTTTTAAAACAATCATGATTATCAATAATCATTTTGTTTTTTTCTTGAACTAGAGTAGCGACGTGGCCTCTCTGATCAATTAATGTTCAGTAATATATACCTTAGTCCTGCCCTACTTGGGTCAGTGGTAGCGCATTTAGCGCACACACTTGAGTGTCCGTGGTTCGATTCCCGGCGGGGTGGAAACGTTTGGAATGTTTCCTTACACCTGCTGCCCCTGTTCACCTAGCAGTAAGTAGGTACCTACTTACTGCTTAACTCCCTTACACTGCCCTTAACTCCCCCACCCGTCACATCACCTCTTGAGTCCACCCCTGCCTTCACCTTCCCACACTTCACCACTGAGCTCTTACCTGCCCACACTTCAGCACTCCCCTGCTCTACCTGCCATCACATCACCTGTCAGCACTCCCCTGCTCTACCTGGCATCACATCACCTGTCAGCACTCCCCTGCTCTACCTGGCCTCACATCACCTGTCAGCACTCCCTGCTCTACCTGGCCTCACATCACCTGTCAGCACTCCCTGCTCTACCTGGCCTCACATCACCTGTCAGCACTCCCCTGCTCTACCTGGCATCACATCACCTGTCAGCACTCCCCTGCTCTACCTGGCCTCACATCACCTGTCAGCACTCCCCTGCTCTACCTGGCCTCACATCACCTGTCAGCACTCCCCTGCTCTACCTGGCATCACATCACCTGTCAGCACTCCCCTGCTCTACCTGGCCTCACATCACCTGTCAGCACTCCCCTGCTCTACCTGCCATCACATCACCTGTCAGCACTCCCCTGCTCTACCTGCCATCACATCACCTGTCAGCACTCCCCTGCTCTACCTGGCATCACATCACCTGTCAGCACTCCCCTGCACTACCTGGCCACACTTCACATCACATCTTGGGTTCCTGACTGGTAATCGACATGCAGCTTGGTCTTGATCACATGCTGTGTAATTAATGCTCCAGATTATTACTGACTCCTCACGGCTCCACGAGCCGGGAGGAGTCAGTATCGAGGGAGGAGAGCAGAAAGATAAGTGGGGAGGAGAGGGAAGAATAGGAGAGGAGGGGAAGAAAAGGACGAGAGAGGAAAAGAGGAAAAGTATGCGATAAATGGTAGGAGGGAGATGAAAGGAAGCTGGAGGAAAGAGGAAGAGACATATGGAGGAGAAGAAACAGGATGAAGTAGATTTTTTTTTTTTAAGTTTGCAATGTTGTAACCTTTTTGGGTCCCTGAAGTCTTTAAGTGTCCCGCCCTGTGATTGCTCTGGGCTAGACCCAGTTATCTCAGAGTGCTCGTTTGTTTATGTTTGATGTTATCACCTGTGAGGTTGTTGATGCCAGTTTCCAAGCCTAGTCCTAATACAGTGTATGGCCGCGGGGGCGTCGACCCTTAGAACAATATCCAGGTAGATTCATACAATAAATAAGCTGCAGACCTGGTTTGGAAGTTACGTCATTTTTCTAGTATACAAGTTGAAGAATGACACTTGTGCAATATTTGGTTACGTTTGGCCAGCCAGTGGCTTTTCAGTCCAATACAGAGAAGAACGGTGGAAGATGAGGAGGAGTTTGAGGTAATCAGTCCCTCAGAATGGAGTCAAGATTGATGGACTGAACACATCGACTCCAGGCTGAGGGACTGATTACCTCAAACTCCGCCTTTCTCCTCTGTATAGGACTGAAAAAGCCAATGACTGGCAAAATGTATATCATGATACAATTAACTCAATGACTTCCGATGAGTACCTACTGACTCAATTTTGTAGTTTTTGATTCTGTGCAAGTACACTGGTGCTTAAGTGAATGTTGTCCAGTAGTTGTGGGGTTATTTGTGAAGTGATAATAAATCAAACAAGATTCACACTAAACTGGTGAAGTGTGCATGAGAACTGTGAAGACAGTACACACACTGCTTCACTCTGTGTAGAACACGTGGTGAAGTGTGCATGAGAACTGTGAAGACAGTGTACACACTGCTTCACTCTGTGTAGAACAAACACGTGGTGAAGTGTGCATGAGAACTGTGAAGACAGTACACACACTGCTTCACTCTGTGTAAAACAAACACGTGGTGAAGTGTGCATGAGAACTGTGAAGACAGTACACACTGCTTCACTCTGTGTAGAACAAACACGTGGTGAAGTGTGCATGAGAACTGTGAAGACAGTACACACACTGCTTCACTCTGTGTAAAACAAACACGTGGTGAAGTGTGCACGAGAACTGTGAAGACAGTACACACTGCTTCACTCTGTGTAGAACAAACACGTGGTGAAGTGTGCATGAGAACTGTGAAGACAGTACACACACTGCTTCACTCTGTGTAAAACAAACACGTGGTGAAGTGTGCACGAGAACTGTGAAGACAGTACACACACTGCTTCACTCTGTGTAAAACAAACACGTGGTGAAGTGTGCATGAGAACTGTGAAGACAGTACACACACTGCTTCACTCTGTGTAGAACAAACACGTGGTGAAGTGTGCATGAGAACTGTGAAGACAGTACACACACTGCTTCACTCTGTGTAGAACAAACACGTGGTGAAGTGTGCACGAGAACTGTGAAGACAGTACACACACTGCTTCACTCTGTGTAAAACAAACACGTGGTGAAGTGTGCACGAGAACTGTGAAGACAGTACACACTGCTTCACTCTGTGTAGAACAAACACGTGGTGAAGTATGCATGAGAACTGTGAAGACAGTACACACACTGCTTCACTCTGTGTAAAACAAACACGTGGTGAAGTGTGCATGAGAACTGTGAAGACAGTACACACACTGCTTCACTCTGTGTAAAACAAAAACGTGGTGAAGTGTGCATGAGAACTGTGAAGACAGTACACACTGCTTCACTCTGTGTAGAACAAACACGTGGTGAAGTGTGCATGAGAACTGTGAACACAGTACACACACTACTTCACTCTGTGTAGAACAAACACGTGGTGAAGTGTGCACGAGAACTGTGAAGACAGTACACACACTGCTTCACTCTGTGTAAAGCAAACACGTGGTGAAGTGTGCACGAGAACTGTGAAGACAGTACACACTGCTTCACTCTGTGTAGAACAAACACGTGGTGAAGTGTGCACGAGAACTGTCAAGACAGTACACACTACTTCACTCTGTGTAGAACAAACGAGTGAACAGAAGCAGCAGGTGTTAGGAGACATAAAACTCACCTGGTCCAGGATTAAACTAGGTCGTTTCGATTATAAGTAATTCTATATTACTGAGCTACGAGGTACACTATTAAGAGAAAAGATTAACAGGTACAACCGTCCAGCTGGATTACTATAATCCAGAAATCTGAGTTAGGACCTTGAGGTTCTAGCCACATACTGCGTCAAGATCATAATGAACTATGTGATGAGACTGCCATTTATAAAATTGTTACTATTTTAAAAAAGGTACATAACTATTTATCCAAAGGGATCTAATAAACACCCACTGTTACCCTTGCAATGCTGTTTTTGTTCAATAAATCACAGGATGATCATGGAGACAACAAATTACCATTCTCAGGATAATCATAGAGGCACAATGAACTACCATTCTCAGAATGATCATAAAGGCACAATAAACTACCATTCTCAGGATAATCATAAAGGCACAATAAACTACCACTCAATAAACTAGCCATGGAGTCATCCAAAAACAAATTAATGGGTCTCCCGTTGGGCTGCGATGCTGTAAATTGGGTGCGGGTTCTCCCTGCTGTAGCGACCAGTGTGGTTGCTTGTTCATTAAGTTTAAATGCTAGTACACGAAGGTCATTAAGGCTGCATGTCACCTGTACACCATCAGTCAAGAATACCTTAATCCCTAACACAGAGATTAATGCAAACTCTAAAGGTGTATACACACTGAAATACACACACTTCAAAGTGTATACACACTGCTGATCTTTGTATACATCAAAAGATGTATATTCCTCAGATTATATACAAAGTGACAAGAGTGTTTAAGCCGGTGATGGTTAATGGCGTCATCAACATGGTTCATTCACTTGTTAGTTTGATACACTTGCCTATGTGAGTGCAGAGTTCTGAGGAGTCTCCTTTGATGTCATTCCCTCGCTGGAAGGCGAGTAACTTGACCAGCCTTATTCTGAGATGCATACTGATTATGTACACTATGCTGACCTTGAACACTCCCTGTGAGAATGTGCAGTGCTTCTTTTGGAATGTAATTTACCATGACACAGCCACGACAGGCAACGGTGGTTAGGACTCAAAATGTGGATTTAACTTACATATTCTGCCGAGAATAGTGAAGAAAAAGACACGTTGCAAAAGAAGCTTATATGATGAATGTTTGACGACTTGATAAAGCTCTACACAAGGATGAGTTGTTTCAATAAAAGCTTGTTGTGCAGCCTGTGTCATCACGGCTGGGATTCAAGGTAAGCACTGCTGATAGGATGGTGTACATGTCGTGTTTTATATTTCTAGCCAGAGCGCACAAGCCACAAGTATTTTCTTAAATGTTCAATATTTCAATATTTTTATGGACTGAATGAGATTCAACATTGTACAATCGATTTCTTTACCAAAAATTAACAACCTCGACTAACCTTGGTAAAATTAACCTAATATACTTTAATCCTACCCAACCTATCTAAGGTTAGTTTGTATTATTTGTGATCAGTGTAATTTTCGCAAAGTTAAGATGAAATCAATATACACACACGGGTATGAAAACAAGGAGCAGAATAAGCTTAAAGTGAGACAAGGTCTCGCTTTATCATTTTGCTGAAGCATTTGGAGAAAATGATTTTGCGGACTCACTCGCTCAGAGGCATTTTCAGGACTGAAAACGACTGTTATAGATGACTGCTGATGACTGCTCTTGTAGGTCTATTTCGACGATTAGGTTGTTTTAAAGGTTCTTCCTGCGTAGTAGATCTTGTGATTATATTCTTTAAAGTTATCGATGTAGAACCAATTATATCTTCTTGGGCTCTTCGCTGCCCCCTTCCTGGCCTTCAAGTAGCTGTAGCTACAATAGTATCAGTGCTGCTACTGTAGCTGTAGCTCAAGTAAGTCTCAAGTCTCCTGCTGGTTCGATCGATGCTGACCCTGTTTTTAGCTGCCTTGAAAATTGCCTCCAATAGAAGGAAGGGGAGGAACAGGTTTGAGGCAGAGTGAAGAGAAGAAATCTGGGGAAGGGAATGGAAGAGGTTAGGGACGGGAAGAGAACCAACGGAGAACGGAAGAGGGTGAGGAGATCTGGTTGTTCAAAGATCTCAAGATAAGCCTTCGTGACTGGTTGGAACATCATGTGGGTGATCACTCTAATAGTATGGCTGGGGGAAGGCCAAGGATCACCCTCATTACCGTGGCGAATGAGGGTGATCCCCATCACCGTGACAAGGGGCCCTCATCACTGTGAGGACTGTGCCCTCATCGTGACGAAGGAGCCCTCATTATCACTACAGTATCATACTCTAATAACATCCACACACACACACACACATTTACAGACCACATTTATATACCTACGTGTAAAGTGGTAGCGGACTCAACTCACAGTGTCCGTGGTTCGATCCCAGAGTACGGGTGGAAACCTTGGTCATGTTTCCTTACACCTGCTGTCCCTTTTCACCTAGCAGACAGGTGTGCGTCGCATCCTAGGGGGTGGTAGTATACAGTAAATAGGGCTGGGCTTTGAAATGAGCTGAAGTAGGGTAACAGCTCTTAGCCTGTAAAATTGATGTGTAAAAAAGTACATCCTGGAATTCCGTGGGCGTAAGAGGAATGAAGTGGGTGAGTAACATACATAACACGTACGCGTACTACCAAGTAGGCACTTGCCCAAGTGACGATTTTAACTGGTTGCTCAAACAACATGCAAAGATAAAGCATGTTGGTGCCACAAGACTCAAAAGGAGAACGTGTTGCGTCACAGCCGGAACTCACAGACCTCCAGACACACCACTGTGCTCTATAAAAGCTACCTTGTGAAGCTACCACTCACCATACATTATTATTATTATAATCATGGGGGAGCGCTAAACCCGTAGAATTATACAGCGCACGTAGGGGGGGGGGTGGAAGGTATTCAGGATCAATTCAGGGAACCGAAGCACAGATCCAATTCCCTAGATCAAGATCCCCTCACCAGCGTCAAGGAACCTCCCTTGAGGGGTCTCAGCATACAGCAATCATCCAGGCTTCAACAACTATCCGTTCTCCACAGTACCTCGGCATATCTAAGTAAGGGAGAGTTTTCCGCTATCAGACAGGTGTTTCAAAGTGGCTCATGGATTCAGAGTATTCATGGCGAGAGAGTTACAATTACATGTCTTACCGCCGACAATAACAAGGAAAAAAATACTGCAAAACAAACTTTTATCAAGTATAAAGATTCTAATTAAGTACATTTCGGTTTTCAGTGGAATATTCTGATCAGTCCACTAAGTTCCAGTGTCACTCACTGTCAACGAGAGATACAAGTCACTTAGACACATGTGTGACAGATATCTTTATTCCGAAAAGTTACACCTACGCAGTAGGATTCATCGGTCTAAATACAGAAGTGGCAGATTTAAAGACGGCAACAGTGGAGAGGGAATGATGATGTGATGAGTCTACTCATCAATTTGGATGACAACTGGCAACAAGCATAAAGCACATGACGAAAATGGTTCTGAAAACGAACGAGACAAATATTACACAAGTGTCTTATTCTAGGAGAAGCATAAAGCAGTGTACTTACGTAGTAATCCTCCCTCACCCTCCACCAACTTACCTGTCAACACAAGTTTTAATTAGAAAATTTATTAAAGACATAATTACTAAATATGACTTCCCTGAAAAAAAATTATCGATATTAAAAAATATTTGTACTAATTATTTAATTTTTGAATATATTTATTGTTGCATAAAACCAAAAATAAATAATACACAAAGTCAGGAGATAGAATGACGGAGTGGTCAATTATTCCTTAATTTATCTTCTTTACCTCCTCGTTCAGTTGTACGAGGTCTGTCACAATCAGTATTGACACACACAAACACACACACACACACACACACACACGGTGGCCTAGTGGTAAAGCTCTCGCTTAACGCACGGAGGGCCCGGGTTCTATTCCCGACGGGGCGGAAACATTTCGAAGTGTTTCCTTACACACACACACTCACACACATACATACAACAGGCCTAGTGTCAAATCGACATGTGCCTAGGACAAAATGGTAACTAACACACACACACACACACACTAAAGCTCTCGCTTCATGGTTCTCTGAACCATTCATTCACATCCTGTCTGACACTGCAACATCTTGGTATCTTAATACAGGGATTTCTTCGCTTGCCTATTCCTTGGGCACGACCTACTTCCACATTGAACAAATGTGACACCTCCTACAACTGCTGCACCTCTCCTGTCTACAGTATATAAGCTCCCTCTGCTCATATGCTGTTATTCTATTCAAGATTGATGGACTGACAACATCGTCTCAAGATTGAGGGCCTGACAACCTCACACTCCTCCTGTTCTTCACGATTCTCCTTTGTATGGACTGATGAAGCCACTGTGTGGCGAAACGTTTCCTCAATAAAGATACCCAAGTGTTGCATATGTGTCTAATTTACCAGCCCGGGTTCTATTCCCGACGGGGCGGAAACATTTCGAAGTGTTTCCTTACACACACACACACACACTCACACATACATACAACAGGCCTAGTGTCTAATCGACATGTGCCTAGGACAAAAATGGTAACTAACACACACACACACACTAGACAAGATTAGTCCCGGAGCTAAGGGGTATGTCCTACGAGGAGAGGTTAAGAGAAATCGACCTGACGACACTGGAGGACAGGAGAGATAGGGGGGACATGATAACAACATATAAGATACTGAGAGGAATTGACAAAGTGGACAGAGACAATGTTCCAGAGATGGGACACAGCAACAAGGGGACACAGTTGGAAGTTGAAGACTCAGATGAATCACAGAGATGTTAGGAAGTATTTCTTCAGTCACAGAGTGGTCGGGAAGTGGAATAGTTTAGGAAGTGATGTAGTGGAGGCAGGCTCCATACATAGCTTTAAGAAGAGGTATGATAAAGCTCATGGCGCAGGGCGAGTGACCCAGTAGCGGCCAGTGAAGAGGCGGGGCCAGGAGCTATGACTCGACCCCTGCAACCACAACTAGGTGAGCACAACTAGGTGAGTACACACACACACACACACACTACATTGGATCAGGGAATACCTGTCAGGGAGACAGCAGCAAGTCATGGTACGTGGCGAGGTGTCAGAGTGGGCGCCGGTGACGAGCGGGGTTCCACAGGGGTCAGTCCTGGGACCAGTGCTGTTTCTGGTATTTGTGAACGACATGACGGAAGGAATAGACTCCGAAGTGTCCCTGTTTGCAGATGATGTGAAGTTGATGAGAAGAATTCAATCGGACGAGGACCAGGCAGAACTACAAAGGGATCTGGACAGCCTGCAAGCCTGGTCCAGCAACTGGCTCCTGGAGTTCAACCCCACCAAGTGCAAAGTCATGAAGATTGGGGAAGGGCAAAGAAGACCGCAGACGGAGTACAGCCTAGGGGGTCAGAGACTGCAAACCTCAATCAAGGAAAAAGATCTTGGGGTGAGTATAACACCAGACACATCTCCTGAGGCGCACATCAACCAAATAACTGCTGCAGCATATGGGCGCCTAGCAAACCTAAGAACAGCATTCCGACATCTTAATAAAGAATCGTTCAGGACCCTGTACACTGTGTACGTTAGGCCCATATTGGAGTATGCAGCACCAGTTTGGAACCCACACCTAGCCAAGCATGTGAAGAAGCTCGAGAAAGTGCAAAGGTTTGCAACAAGACTAGTCCCGAGCTAAGGGGTATGTCCTACGAGGGAGGTTAAGGAAATCGACCTGACGACACTGGAGGACAGGAGAGATAGGGGAGACATGATAACAACATATAAGATACTGAGAGGAATTGACAAAGTGGACAGAGACAGAATGTTCCAGAGATGGGACACAACAACAAGGGGACACAGATGGAAGTTGAAGACTCAGATGAATCACAGAGATGTTAGGAAGTATTTCTTCAGTCACAGAGTTGTCGGGAAGTGGAATAGTTTAGGAAGCGATGTAGTGGAGGCAGGCTCTATACATAGCTTTAAGCAGAGGTATGATAAAGCTCATGGCGCAGGGAGAGTGACCCAGTAGCGGCCAGTGAAGAGGCGGGGCCAGGAGCTTTGACTCGACCCCTGCAACCACAACTAGGTGAGTACAACTAGGTGAGTACACACACACACACACACACACACTCTCTCTTTCACACACCTTATCTACATCTAATGGAGGTAAAGTTGGTAAACCAAGCTAGTGACTCGGTTTACCTCCAAGTGGAGATAATGTTTGGTACGATTTACTGACCACGTTAAAAATTTACAAGACAAACTAAATAGCATGAGGAAGCAGAGTGAGGGAGCAGGGTGAGCACTCAGCAGTGTGAAGATTGAGGAAGCAGAGTGAGCACTCAGCAGTGTGAAGATTGAAGAAGCAGAGTGAGGGAGCAGAGTGAGCACTCAGCAGTGTGAAGACTGAGGAAGCAGAGTGAGCACTCAGCAGTGTGAAGATTGAGGAAGCAGAGTGAGGGAGCAGAGTGAGGACTCAGCAGTGTGAAGACTGAGGAAGCAGAGTGAGCACTCAGCAGTGTGAAGATTGAGGAAGCAGAGTGAGGGAGCACAGTGAGGACTCAGCAGTGTGAAGACTGAGGAAGCAGAGTGAGCACTAAGCAGTGTGAAGACTGAGGAAGCAGAGTGATGGAGCAGAGTGAGGGTGCTAGTGAGCACTCAGCAGTGTGAAGATTGAGGAGGCAGAGTGATGGAGCAGGATGGGCACTCACCAGTGTGAAGATTGAGGAAGCAGAGTGAGGGTGCTAGTGAGCACTCATCAGTGTGAAGATTGAAGAAGCAGAGTGAGGGAGCAGGATGGGCACTCAGCAGTGTGAAGATTGAGGAAGCAGAGTGAGGGTGCTAGTGAGCACTCAGCAGTGTGAAGATTGAAGAAGCAGAGTGAGGGAGCAGGATGGGCACTCAGCAGTGTGAAGATTGAGGAAGCAGAGTGAGGGTGCTAGTGAGCACTCAGCAGTGTGAAGATTGAAGAAGCAGAGTGAGGGAGCAGGATGGGCACTCAGCAGTGTGAAGATTGAGGAAGCTGAGTGAGGGTGCTAGTGAGCACTCAGCAGTGTGAAGATTGAGGAAGCAGAGTGAGGAGCAGGATGGGCACTCACCAGTGTGAAGATTGAAGAAGCAGAGTGAGGGAGCAGGGTGAGCACTCAGCAGTGTGAAGATTGAGGAAGCAGAGTGAGGGAGCAGGATGGGCACTCAGCAGTGTGAAGATTGAGGAAGCAGAGTGAGGGTGCTAGTGAGCACTCAGCAGTGTGAAGATTGAGGAAGCAGAGTGAGGGAGCAGGATGGGCACTCACCAGTGTGAAGATTGAAGAAGCAGAGTGAGGGAGCAGGGTGAGCACTCAGCAGTGTGAAGATTGAGGAAGCAGAGTGAGGGAGCAGGATGGGCACTCAGCAGTGTGAAGACTGAGGAAGCAGAGTGAGGGAGCAGGATGGGCACTCAGCAGTGTGAAGATTGAGGAAGCAGAGTGAGGGAGCATGGTGAGCACTCAGCAGTGTGAGGATTGAGGAGTCAGAATGACGGAGCAGGGAGAGTACCCAGCAGTGTGAGGACTGAGGGATGGAGGAAGCAGTGAGGGAGCAGGAAGGGTATTCAGGAACACATTGACTCACTCCACGAACAACAACACCAGGTGGTGTATTTCCTCAGCTGCTGGTGAGGGAAGGAAGGGATGTGTGTTGTGGACAGACAAAATATTAATGTATTATACACCGCCCTTGGTGTCTCCCGTGTCGTTTCCCTTCTACTTCCTTCCACACGAACACTATGCACAGAAAAACACACAACCCCGTACAAACACTACACGAAAGAACAGACAAAAACCGCGTACGAACACTGTACACGGAAGGACAATCAACAAAGCCCCGTACTAACACTGTACACGGAAGAACAGGCAACAAAACCCCGTACGAACACTGTACACGGAAGAACAGACAACAGGAGACCTTTTGATCTTACTTGCTGGAGAAACAGGTTCCGTTAAGTAATCAGGGATATGCTACCAACTCTACCTGGACACACGAGGACAAGACAGAGAAGCAGAATTATAATCCACGGAACCATCGACAGATATATAACAAATCCTAAGAGGGCCGCTAGTAGCCACACTTGACGATCAAGTCATAAATAGTTGGGCATAGAGCTTTAGCTCAACCTCCACAGATACAATTTGGTGCGCGAACACACACATACATAAATAGTCGGTAAATAACAAACATCCAAAGAGGTAATACTGTTTTCCTGTAAGTGTGAAAGGGAACTGTGTTAAACATTTTGTATTCTGGCAGATTTCCTGATCTTTTCCTTTTCATCAACATGGAGATGGCAGGCACACCATGCACACCTGTAATCCACCAAAAAAACATGCAGAGGTAAAGGAAAAGTGCACAAGTGAATGAGGAAGCTCGCGAAAGACAGACAACAGAGCAACAGTGAGGAAGAATCATTATAGACGAACGTCAGAAACACAAGACTCGGCAGCTACATCACAAATGATCTACTTGATGGAATGGTATTTTACATGTTCCTGTTTACTGATATGAGAAGATGACAACTACAACAATACTGAAAGTCAAAAAATACAACTGAAAGGTCACACAAAGGCTTCTAGAGTTCAAACCGAATAGGTAAAAGGTAGGAAGAGGTGGGGATAGAGAGAAATGGGGTGTAAGAAGAGGTAAGGCCGCAAGAAGTGGGGGTGCCAGGAGAGGGGTGAGGGAAGGGAGCTGGGTGAGCAGGGAGAGTAGGATGGTTAGTGGTAAGGCAGAGGTGGAGAGAGGGAGTGGGGTGCAAGGAGAGGTGGAAAGAGGGAGTGGGGTGCGGGGAGAGGTTGGACCTCCAAGGTCAGGAGGCAACAAAAACTCAGGGAGTCACACCTCATCCTTCACCTCACGATAGACAATCTTGACGTCCCACTAATTTATACAATATAATCTACTGTGTATTTGTTGATATACTAATAAGGGAAATTATTATTTATATACATATACATATTTTTTTTTTTTAATCATTAACAGAACTGCGGGTTGGCCAGGACTCGATCGTGCGTTCCCATGCCCAGCCTCGTGTGAACTGGGCTGGGCATGGGAGGTAGGCTGACCCGAAAATAAATAAAATAAAAAAAGGAAAAACTTGGACTCTCATTTATTCAATCACTGTTTTGCCAGAAGCGTGCTAACATCGCAGTCCTGATGACCTTTCGAACTGCAACATTCCTACTACTCCTCCAGAATGCCTACATCGAATGTATATCCTGTTTCCTTGACCCCTTTAGAAATGTTACTTTGCTCTTGCTAACAGCAAATTAAATAATTGAAAACCGCTTGCCTCTGCTCACCCCTATTTAACACGTTCTTAAAAGCTTGTTAATATCCAAACCTTATTTCCCCTCCCTCCAACCTTTCCCAGGATGTCTCCTACCCCTCCTTCCTTCCACTCCACATTGATATGCTCTATTATTCATCTTATTTTTTTCAACCTCTCTAAATGTTCAAACAACCCCAGTAATCCCTACTCAGCCCTTTGAGTAATACTTTTGGTAACACAACACTTTCTAATTCTCTGAATAATATTCACACCACACATTGCCCTCAAACACATCACTCTCTCCAGCCTCCGCCTCGCTGCAAGGTTCAAAACCCATGTTTCACACCCATATAAAAGTTTAGATTCTATACTCCAGCACATTCCCCTGATTGCCTCCAAGGATAAGGCTCTTTGTCTCCACAGATACCTGAATACGACTCCCACGTTTTTTCCTTACCAATCATGTGGTTCACCTTACCTTTTATAAACCCATCTACCGACAAATTCACTCCTACCTATCTAGACACATTTACTTCCTCCATACTCTCTCCAATCTGATATCCAATCTTCCATTTCTGAGATTTTTGTTAATTCATTGCCTTGCTCTTTCTTATATTCACTTTTATTTTCCTAATTTTAGAATATATCCCTTCACCAATTTCGTTTACCAACCTTTCTATCTTCTCTTCAGAATCTCCCCCCCCCCCCCAAAGAAAAAAAATTGGCATCGGTAGATAACAACTGTGACAATTCCCACTTGGTATCACACCTCTCCCAACACCTTAATATTCACTTCTTTTACAACCCAATTTATAAATGTTGAACGATCACGGTGACATCATACACACATATATATATACAAATGTAATATATATATATATATATATAATGAAAATATTCATCAACTTTCACAGGTATTGCTTAAAGTGAATGTAATCTAAACTTAGTTATCTTGATTGTGTTAATCACGTCCATGAGTGTCTGAATGCTGTGGATCACGTCTTTCATTGTCTGGATGTTGTCAATCAAGTTCTTGGCTGTCAGAATGTTGTGAATCACGTCAGTGGCTGTCTGGGTGCTATTAATCACTACCTTGTTTGTTTTAATGCTGTCAATCATTACCTTGCTTTCCTGGTTGCTGTCAATCATTACCTTGCTTTCCTGGTTGCTGTCAATCATTACCTTGCTTTCCTGGTTGATGTCAATCATTACCTTGCTTTCCTGGTTGCTGTCAATCATTACCTTGCTTTCCTGGTTGATGTCAATCATTACCTTGCTTGCCTGGTTGCTGTCAATCATTACCTTGCTTTCCTGGTTGCTGTCAATCATTACCTTGCTTTCCTGGTTGCTGTCAATCATTACCTTGCTTTCCTGGTTGCTGTCAATCATTACCTTGCTTTCCTGGTTGCTGTCAATCATTACCTTGCTTTCCTGGTTGCTGTCAATCATTACCTTGCTTTCCTGGTTGCTGTCAATCATTACCTTGCTTTCCTGGTTGCTGTCAATCATTACCTTGCTTTCCTGGTTGCTGTCAATCATTACCTTGCTTTCCTGGTTGCTGTCAATCATTACCTTGCTTTCCTGGTTGATGTCAATCATTACCTTGCTTGCCTGGTTGCTGTCAATCATTACCTTGCTTGCCTGGTTGATGTCAATCATTACCTTGCTTGCCTGGTTGCTGTCAATCATTACCTTGCTTGCCTGGTTGCTGTCAATCATTACCTTGCTTTCCTGGTTGATGTCAATCATTACCTTGCTTGCCTGGTTGATGTCAATCATTACCTTGCTTGCCTGGTTGCTGTTAATCACTACCTTGCTTGTCTGGTTGCTGCCAATCACTACCTTGCTTGCTGTCAATCACAACTGTAACTAAACATCATGCAATAAAGACCAATATCAGCTTGACTGAGTAGGTGAGCATCACCTTGGCTTAACCTTGGATAACTTCGCAGTTTCTTGTTGCTGCTGATGTTGCTGCTGCCAGCTTATACAAGACAAAAGCTTGCAGGGCTTTTCCCCCTGACCCGCCAGACTTCTTGCCGCCTATGCCTTCGCTCAGCTATGAATGCGGGGGTCGAGGCTTCGTTCTTGGTTCTGCCTCTTAAACCTGTATTCGACTGGCGTTTCTGGTTATAACGCTTTCGAGCCCTGTCGCATTTACTCTTGAAACTGTACTGCACGAAGGGTTTGACTCCACCTCATTCATCTCTTTTACCATCTTAAAGTTGATTATATATTCTTACCATTAATTTTGGCACGTCTAAGATGTTAGGTTTCACTTATGACCTCTTGTCTCTGTCTCTTGAATGTCCGTGAGTCACCCTTCAATATCACTTGAGACAATGCATCGTACCTTCCTTATGACATATTCGTGGCCGGCTTCGAGACTTCTTCCTACTTACTAAACCAGGTTCTTGCTTTCATTAGTACAGAAGACCTACATGGACATCTTCAAGAAGTGGTCCAGTTTCCTCTTGTTCCTGCAGTATTTCTTATACCGGCTGTAGAAGAAATATTGCAGGAACAAGCCTACTCTCAAGCCTTTTGATTTTTACGAGCATTTGTACATACATCAAGTGAATTCCATGGTGGTGGTGCATACTCTTTCTATGTACATGATAAATAACCTAAATATGCACTCATATGGATAGTTTGACTTTTTGACTGTGGTAAAATTTCTTCATCTGGAATTTCATTTTTGTATCGTTATCTTTACTACTTTCGCTGTTAAACGTACGAAAAAAGTACTAATAACTTCTGCTTCATTTTCTATCATAACTTTCATAACTTCTTTAAAAAAATCAGTGAGGTTCTTGCATATAAACTATGGATTGACAGCACTAACATTACACCAGCATATACACAGACTTAGGACATTACACCAGCATATACACAGACTTAGGACATTACACCAGCATATACACAGACTTAGGACATTATTACAACAGCATATACACAGACTTGGAACATTACACCAGAATATACACAGACTTGGAACATTACACCAGAATATACACAGACTTAGGACATTATTACACCAGCATATACACAGACTTGGAACATTACACCAGCATATACACAGACTTGGAACATTACACCAGCATATACACAGACGTGGAACATTACACCAGAATATACACAGACTTGGAAAATTACACAAGAATATACACAGACTTGGAACATTACACCAGAATATACACAGACTTGGAACATTATACCAGCATATACACACACTTAGGACATTACACCAGCATATACACAGACTTGGAACATTACACCAGAATATAAACAGACTTGGAACATTACACCAGAATATAAACAGACTTGGAACATTACACCAGAATATACACAGACTTGGGACATTACACCAGAATATACACAGACTTTGGACATTACACCAGAATATACACAGACTTGGCTAAAGCATTCTACAACTGTGATCACTGTATATCACAAAACGTGTACAAAATGTATAAATGAAAAAAAAAAAAAAAAAAAAAAATGACTCTTCAGCACTCACAAACTGCATCAAAATAGCAATAGACAACACAAAGATATAAATCACAGTTCTGCATCATTCTTCACACACTATGTATACCAGAACTTACGACATTGTTGGAGAACACAGCAAAATAAAGACAGTATACACCCAGTCTTCCAGTGGGCCACAGAAAACATGATATTCAACAATAGCAAATTTCAGCTTCTCAGCTAGGTATAAAATGAGAATATTATACATGGAACAAAGTATAAAACAAAATCATAGCACATAACAGTGTGTGAGAGAAATGTTAGTGACGAAGAGACAATCATATCAGAACAACTTACATAATATTTTCATAATACTAGTGCTGGATAACAAGAACTTTTCACACAAGAGATGTCAAGATAATGGTCATACACTTCATAGTACTTGTATATTCTAGACAGTAATATCTACGAACAGTGCACTTACTATCCAATTTAAGGCTAGCAAAATGTCAGTCCTTGTTAATTCAAATGCCGAGATTTTTCACTTTCCACACCTTTACAAACATGCATTTGGAAAATACTAGGGAAAGCTGGTTCCAAATTTGCACACTGAAATAACTCTTTATAAAAAACAATGGATATAGATACTTCAAAACAACACCGAATTAAGAGGAAAGATTCAGTAAGAACACAAAGATAACTCAATGAGCAGGAATGGTTTGAGGTTTTTAGACACCTGAATTTTTTATCCAATATTTGGAAAACAAGCAAAGAGATCCGTCTTCCTGAAAGAATTCTTTAAGTTCCTACAAGCTCTTCCTGATCAGCCAGGTTGTGTCTACATCAACTGCTAGTGCACCAATTATCATCAACTGCTAGTGCTGGTGCTACTACTGTTGGTTCTGCTACTGTTAGTATTGCTGCTGTTGCTACTCTTCTTGCTGTTATTATTGGCTTTACAACTGATGCTGTTACTGTTGGTGCTGCTGCTGGTGCTACTGTTGGTTTTACTACTGCTGCTGCTACTGGTGGTTTTACTACTGCTATTGTTGGTTTTACTACTGCTACTGTCGGTTTTACTACTGCTATTGTTGGTTTTACTACTGCTATTGTTGGTTTTACTACTGCTATTGTTGGTTTTACTACTGCTATTGTTGGTTTTACTACTGCTGCTGGTACTGTTGGGGGCTGTTAGTGGTGATGCTGGTTCTACTACTGCTGGATTTACTACTGTTGCTGTTACTGCTAGTGTTACTACTGCTAGTGCTTCTACTGCTAGTTTTATTGTTGGTACTATTACTGGCGGTGCTGCTACTATTAGTGTTACTACAGCTACTGCCACTACTGCTGGTACTATTACTGCCGGTGCAATCACTGTTGGTGGTGCTACTGCTGCAGCGTGCGACTGATGGGGAGCCGGAAGCGGTCGGAGTCAAGAACGTAAGAGTGACGCAGCGTTTTCACTCTGGTATTTAGGTTTGTGTTTGTGATCGGTGGTCGGTGGGTCGGCTGGGTGGTCGGCCCTTGTCTTCCCTCCTGCAGCTCCGTCAACGCCGCTAAATACCTATGACATACCTGTATCTTGTGTTGTTCATGTGACTATTCTCAATTACTTTAAAATAAAATAAGAACTCTCAGTCTTAAAGCTGTTCAATAAAGGAGTTGAAACTTACCAAACAATAATTCCAAACATAATTATAAACTAGCAATATTTCTCACTTCCACTTAAGGTCATTTCCATTTAATAAAAACATAAGTAAATTTACGATATTTTAAAATAAAAATAAATAACAGATCTAGTTCAAAACGTGACTTGCGAGTTGTGGTTGAAAACAAGGAGGGGTGCGCCAAGGTATCTGTATCGGCCTAAAACTCAGTATCGGTATCGTTATCGGCAAAAAAAATATATGTGTACCCATCACTAGTTAAAAACGCATGAGCAACACTTTGGAGATTTTTTATGAAAACGTTTCAGTCGTAGGACTTTATTTACTACATGATGGAGTAAACAAGATCCCAAGATCAAAACATCTTCATAATACAATATCCCAGGTGTGTGTTCATATGTTTTGACCCACAACCTGGCGGTATTATATACCAGGTTTTCACCAGGAGCACCGAGTACCAGGAGGTTCTTATATCTAACCCGAACAAGGTACATGAAGTCTCTAGTTTACCAAGACACAAACTACAAGGTTATATTCCCCGTTGGTGGTGAGGGACAAGCTATCAATAACATGCAGGTGATGCAGACTGCTAGCATCACCTGCAGTGTGGTTGAGTTTCCCATTTAGCTGTCACGGTGAATCTTAGAGAAAAGTTAGGATTAATTTCGGCTTGTGAAGGTGTCAATTTGCCATTTTTTCATGAAGTAAATTGGAAAATGGAAATGCACGCGGTAATTTGTGAATGGCTCACCCGATTATCATCAAAACTTCAAAGGCGATAATTTGACACTACATCATTTGAGCTGTTTCAAACTTCGTGTCCTGATGAATATACTCTAGGATTCACACTTGCAATACCTAAGGAGGATACCGGAAAGTACGTGAGGGCCTTGTACCGAATCTGCAAACTGCCAAAACATACTGGAGGAAGAGAGATATAGGAGGAAGCGTAAGGTAAACCTAGTGAAAGGCAGGATTGCAGTGGGTACAATAACAGAACACTGTATCAATGTCCGTGGCCCCAGACTATTCAACATCTTGCCACAAGATATCAGAACACTGCTGGGACAAGTGTAGAAGTCTTCAAGGGGAACCTTGATAACTATCTTCAACAGGTGCCAAATCAACCAGGTTGCATTGGATATGTGGGAAAGCGGGCCACCAGCAGCAACAGTCTGGTTGAGCAGGTAAACACCGAACGAGCCTGGCCCATGGCCGGGTTCCGGGAGTAGAAAAACTCTTGGAACTTATCAAAGTTATATAGTACTATATACCGTCAAATGTTCCACTGTGGATGAAGAGTTTTGAAGGCTTCAGTGGTTTCGTCTCAATAAAGCTTAAGTTACTATCAATTAGAAATTATCAGCTCTCATAATGGCCTATTTCCTCACACATGGAAAGAGGAAATATTCAGGACATTATGATTATCACAGATTTTAAAAAAATAATGATGGTAGTAGAGGGAGGAGAGAAGTTTGTGGTGATGGTTGTGGTTCTTGTTGTCGGTAGTGATGGTGGCGTCACCTCCGACGGTGATAATGATGATGATTGATGACGATGGTAATGGTCGGGATGGTGAATGATAATGATGGAGGTCTCCGTCGTATGGTACAAAACCTCAACAATAGGAATAAAAGACCGAAACCAAAGTGTGAGTGACGGGTATTCAGGGGAACAATTTTCACGAGTCATGTCTTGTGGATCATGACTTATGGCTGTGAGATGAACGTCCCTCAGTACTGCCCTTCCTTCCCTGTCTTCACAGAGCCACCTTCTGTTCTCTACCTGCCCTCTACCTGGGGTACACCTGTCGTCTATCTAGGTATACCTGGAGTTTACCTGGGATACACCTGTCGTCTATCTAGGTATACCTAGAGTACACCTGTCGTCTATCTAGGTATACCTGGGGTACACCTGTCGTCTATCTAGGGATACCTGGGGTACACCTGTCGTCTATCTGGTATACCTGGGGTACACCTGTCGTATATCTAGGTATACTTGTTGAATACCTGCCGTTTATTCCTGGAAAGCTTTATCTACCTTTACAACTCAGTCCACGCTAAGTTTAAAGACAATATCACTACCAGTCCTCCTGTTTCTATAGGGAAGCATTCAAGACAATAGTCATGCTCACTGTCTCACCTATCTAGAGAGTGTTCTGTGGGTTCAACGCCCCCGCGACCCGGTCCGTGACCAGATCTCACAGTGGATCAGGTCTGATCAACCAGTCTGTTACTGCTGGCCGCACGCAAACCAACGTACGAACTACAGCCCGGCTGGTCAGACATTGACTTTAGGTGTCTATCCAGCTCCCTCTTGAAGACAGCTAAGGGGTCAATGGGTAATCCCGCTTATGTATGTTGGGAGGCAGTTGAAAAGTCTTGGGTCCCTGACACTTACTGTGCTATTCCTTAGTGTACTCATGGCACCCCTGCTTTTCATTGGGGATGTTGCACCGCCTGCCGAGTCTTTAGCTTTCATAGGGGTGATTTTTGTGTACAGATTTGGGAGTAGTCCCTCTAGAATTTTCCAGGTATAAATTATGATGTATGTTTCTCGCCTGCGTTCCAGTGAGTACAGGTCAAGGAACTTCAATGGTCCCAGTAATTTAAGTGCTTGACTGTACTTATACTTGCAGCGAAAGTTCTCTGTCTATTCTCCAGGTCTGCAATTTCGCCTGTCTTGAAAGAGGTCGTTAGTGTACAGCAGTATTCCAGGCTAGAGAGAACAAGTGACTTAAAGAGGATCAGTATTGGCTTGGCCTCCCTTGTTCTGAAGGTTCTCATTATCCATTCTATCATTTTCCTAGCAGATGTGATAATGACATTGTTGTGATCTTTGAAAGTGAGATCCTCTGACATTATCACTCCCAAGTCCTTCACATTAGTTTTCCACCCTGTTGTTTGGTTAGAATTTATTTTATACTCCGATCTAGCTTTTATTTCTAAAGTTATCCATAACGGTGTAATTGAGATTTGTTCCTCATTGAGCTTCATAATTTTTGTTTTATTTTCTGATGCTGGCATATAGACACGTAATGCCCTGATTAGTACAACCTTTTACCCACAAGTAGGTTTTATGAAGTACTTGATAAGGCCCACTCGTGAGTGAAACGTTGTACCAGCCAATGCTACGCCTGTATTCAGTATACCACTGATGTTGTAAAACAGAGAATGTGTGTGCTGAGTATCGCCAGGCTGATCTCCCTACAGCAGTGATTTTCAACCAGGGGTGAACTTCACCACCAGGATAGTAAACATATCAATCCCAAAATGAAGCAATATTTACGTATTATTCACCACGTGCGAGTAACGTCGTCACCAACACCAACTCGTAGAATAAACAAACTGCAGCAGTGGCTGGTGACATCAAGCTTAAGGGGTAAATGACAGAAGAAAGGTTAGGAATCCCTGCCCTAGAGCAAACAAAAAAATGCACACCGTGTGAGCACGCTATCAAGACTGCAGGCTCGACACACCTGGCTCGACGTGTGCCATATATGGCCCTCCCTCCCACCTTAATGTACCGCTCTGCCTTCCAACCACAACACCAATCTCTCTCTCTCTGTATACTCAGTTGTCTTTGCAGGGGTTGATTCATATCTCCTGGCACTGCTTGTTAAATATTAATGGCTAACTTAACTACTCCCTGGTTTCGAGCCCACGATCATATCTACTCTTGAAGCTGTGTATATTATTAATCTCCATCACCACTGATGTGAGGCTCCTCCTCACATCTCCAACACTGTCCTTATCCACTATATAGTCACCTGATTATTTTATATGTCGCGATCATGTGCTCCCTGATCCTCCTCTCTTAAGTTGGCTTCTCGCATCTACCATGTTTCGGATCCATTCACAAATAACCTACACTTGAGAGGAAACTTATGGCGACGTTTCGGTCCATCCTGGAGCATTGTCAAGTCATGGTCTGAATTGTTCCAGCCACGGTATTGTGACTTGTATCGTTCACGTTGCGGATGTATGAATCTTGAGTTGTATTACAGTGTGAGTCAAGTGAAAGCGTCTTGCTGGTACCGCACACTTCCAGGATAGCACTGGTGTAATTTGTCCTAATCGATTCTTTGTTAGTGTCTAAGAGCAAATCTAATTTTAGCTATTGTTTTTGCATCCTACCATGGTTGTAACACGTGGTTGAGTTACTGTTATCTTCCTGTCAGCTAGAGGCAGTCTGCCCTCCTCTGACCTCTCTCATTAACAAGGCGATTTCGCTCAAACAACTGAAGCTACTGGATTTTTGTGTTTTTCACACCATTCTCTCTTGTGTGTAAAAATCCCAGGAGATGAGCAGTTTCTGAGATACTCAAAGCATCCCGTCTGCCACCAACAATCACTCCACGGTCAAAGTTACTTAGATCACATATCTTCCATTCTGATGTCGGTCTGAATGTTTTTAGGCAATAAGGTGCTGTCACGTGATTGGATGAGTAGATATTTGCACTAACGAGCAGGTGTATAGGTGTACCACTGAGAGAGGGAGTGTGAGTGTGTATGTTAGTTACCATTTTGTCCTAGGCCTAATGTGTGTGTGTGTGTGTGTGTGTGTGTGTGTGTGTGTGTGTGTATTTGCATCCTCCAAGCAGACAATTAAGACACAGGCTCTTCCTCAAACACGCCGCCTCCTGCAGACCAAAGGAGGTTTCTTCCTTATCGAGCTGCGCTAATTACACATGTGTCTGGCATTCAAGGATCACTGACCCAGCAAGGCATTAAGACAAGGTCCGGTACCATAATCAAAGAATTAGTGGCAAGACTAGTCTGGCGGGCGAACGCCAGTCAGTATATACAGTACTGGTACAGTTGAAAAAAACAAACAGAACTAGAGGCAAGTAAATCTAACGAAGGTAGGACACACGTCCACGGGTACCTCAGACCTACACGGAAAGCTTACACCTACACGGATAGTTCAGGCGTACACGGATACCTCAGACCTACACAGTAGTTCAGACGTACACGGGTGGCTCAGACCTACACGGAAAGTTCAGACGTACACGGGTAGTTCAGACGTACACGGGTGGCTTAGAACTACATGGAAAGCTCAGAGCTACACGGGCAGTTCATACATACACGGGTAGTTCAGACGTACACGGGTAGTTCAGACGTACACGGGTAGCTCAGACTGTAAATGTAAGATCTGACATTAGCATACCTCGGTCCCTCAAGTGGTTTGATTTACTTTATATTTCGTCCCAGTTTTCATTTCCTTAATTTTTCTATAGCCAAGAAACCCAAATTTTTCTTGACTGAACATTACATTTTCTGTGGCCCACTGGAAGACCTTGTTTACATCAGCTTGGAGACTTTGCTGTGTCCTCAATGGACTGCACTCTCAAATAAACTCTGGTACCGTCTTCAAAGAATGATACGGTTTATGTCGGATATGGGAATGAGAGGGAGAATTTGGAAGGCACGTACTTGTGTTTAGGGAACAAAACTTTGCACTGTTGTGGCCTCTGATATTATTTTCTTGCTATTACTTTATGTTCGATTTTTTAGGAGTTTAATACTCATTTATCCACTTTTCCAGTTATTCCTTTCCATGACATTTTGAGATATTACACCGATATCACACTTTCCGTGCACCGATATCACACTTTCTGTGCATCTGAGCCGCCGCTCAGATGCACAGAGGAGCCTCAGACGAACTCGGGCGGTCATCTGGCAGTCTCACCCGCCCATATTTTGACCCGCGCTAACTGCCTACATCAACACTGTTAATACGAGTCATCAGTAGTGATTAGCGCTAAACAGCCGGCCGCAGGGAACCTATTGTCGGGGAGGACAATGATCTTCAGAGCGGAGGAGGATGGGGAAAGGATAAAGGAGAACGTAGGACGAGGGAGAGGGGAAGGACGGAGGCGGATGAGAGAGAGAGAGAGAGAGAGAGAGAGAGAGAGAGAGAGAGAGAGAGAGAGAGAGAGAGGAGAGAATGAAAGAAAAGTCCAGGTGATTACAGAAGGCGAGAGAAAAGTTTGGGTGAGGATGCAAAAAAAGACAGCGAAATGAGAATGGTGCAACAGAGGAGAGAAGAAAAGGGACAAGAAAACATAGACGGATAAGATGGAGTGAAGGAGAGTAGAAACGAGGAGAGAAGAAGAAGCAGACGGGTGAAGTGCACGAAAATTTCCTTCCTTCATAAACGACATAAAAATAACCAACTAGAATAACCCACATTACAAAGTAAGATATATAACAAATATTTTCGGTCTACCCAGAGACCATTTTCAAACACATGATACAGCATAAGTTCTTCAGCTCGGAGGAAAAATATTCGCGTAATGAGGGTTATTCCAGTAGTTTAACCTTCTCTCCCCCTTTCTATCTCTTGTGGCAAAAACTACTCCCCCTACCTGTTACTACCACTACTACTACTACTTCCATTACCAGCATTACCTCTACCACTACTTCCTTTTCTTCCTCTCTCTCTCCCGTCCCCGTCCCCCCCAGCCTATATATACTGGCTCACTCATTCTCTCCTGTGTGAGAGTTATTTGTGTATTGTTCCAGTCACGATATTGTGTCTTTTTGTTCTTCAGTATATGGTTCACTCAATAAAAATAGCTAAAGCATATAACAAAACACAGAGCAATAAACACTCTCCTGTCATGGTAATAAAGTGGTAGAGTAGACCGACAGTGCGTAAATTAGACACATAATGTGGGGGTGCGGTGGGCACAATAAGGGAACACTGTATCAACATTCGTGGCCCCAGATTATTCAACATCTTACCAAAAGATATCAGAAACGCTGCTGGATCAAAGGGTTATGGCATTTTACTGTGAAGACGTTTCGTCCACCTTTGCCTGATAGACGAAACGTCTCCACAATAAATGCCATAATTCGCATTGTCTTATTTACACAGCCTTCTGTCATATATATAAGGGTTGTCAACAGACCACAAACCTCCTTTAAGGAATTTGACAATTTCTAATAAAGATTCTTGATCAGCCGGACTGTGGTACCACCGAGAATGTATGCCGCAAACTGCAACATCTTGACTGACCAGGATGCCAACTAAGAGGCCTTGGTACGAGAAACAACAAAAAAGCGCAATATCGTGACTGGAACAATACACAAACAACCCGGTATTAAGGAGCTAACCATTTTCTTCTCAATTAAAGACATCATTTAAAGGAAGGTGCCTTGATGCTGGTAAAAAAAAAAACTGATTAATGAATTGGAGCTGCCATCCACTTTCTCGAATCAAACCTGATTATCTCTAATTCTCCTACAGATTTAGCACTTCCCATGAAAACATTAATAGTATAACTAAAGACAATCCCACCACTTCTTCGGCTCCTGAATTCGTCTTGACAAGCGCAGATAACTCTACAGCCTGTTGCCCTCTCAAGAGGAAGGCCTCCGACTTGGCCTCCACAAAGGCGCTGTCTATCTTCATTTCTCAAGCAGAATCTTTTTGTCTCTGGTAATACCTTCCGCCTTATTCATCCTCAGTCAGTGTGCTTGTCATTTAACCTCCTCTTCCAGCGTCACCACCAACCTGTTCTCTCGTCTATGTAATACTGGGAGGTGGAGGCTCAGGTGCATATATATATATATATATATATATATATATATATATATATATATATATATATATGCACCTGAGCCTCCATATATATATATATATATATATATATATATATATATATATATATACTGGAGGCAGTGGAGATGTCCTGTCTAAGGATAATGTGTGTGTAAATATTATGCAGAAAATTCGTAGTGTGGAAATTAGGAGAAGGTGTGGAGTTACTAAAAGTATTTGTCAGAGGGCTGAAGAGGGGTTGTTGAGGTGGTTTGGTCATTTAGAGAGAATGGATCAAAGTAGAATGACTTGGAGAGCGTATAAATCTGTAGGGGAAGGAAGGCGGTTTAGGGGTTGTCCTCGAAAACGTTGGAGGGAGGGGTAAAGGAGGTTTTGTGGGCGAGGGGCTTGGACTTCCAGCAAGCATGTGTGAGTGTGTTAGATAGGAGTGAATGGAGACGAATGGTTTTGGGACCTGACGAGCTGTTGGAGTGTGAGCAGGGTAACATTTTGTGAAGGGATTCAGGGAAACCAGTTAATTGATTTAGTTTGACTTGAGTCCTGGAAATGGGAAGTACAATGCCTGCACTTTAAAGGAGGGTCTGGGATAGTGACAGCTGGGAGGGACTATTCTCAGCTGTCGTATCTGAGCGCCTCTGCAAAGACAGTGATTATGTATGAGTGAGGGGAAAGTGTTGAATGATGATGAAAGTATTTTCTTTTGGGGATTTTCTTTCTTTTGTCACTGCCTGGTGGAGACTGCCGACTTGTTGAAAAATATATATATATATATATATATATATATATATATATATATATATATATATATATATATATATATATATATATATATATATATATATATATATATATATATATATATATATATTTTTTTCAACAAGTCGGCGTCTCCCACCGAGGCTTGGAATTCTTCTATTTTTTTCATAGTGGTTGTCTTGCATATTTTGATATCACCTGTTTACTGTGATCTTTTTTGCATATATATATATATATATATATATATATATATATATATATATATATATATATATATATATATATATATATTCGCAAAAATCATTCTGAAACTAACGAAAAATATATTTCATTGTGTTTGTTTATTATTAAATTATTGTAAACTCATCTAAATTATATTTAGTTGGATTAGGTTAAATTAAATTGCGCTTGTTATAATAAGGCTAGGCAAGTTTTCTAAGGTTCATTTGGTACAAAAAATATTAATTTTTACATTAACATAAATAAAAAAATATATATCTTTAAACGTGTAAGAGACAATTTTAGAAAGAACTTAATTTTAAATTAGTTCTTGCTAATTGACCAATTTTACCTATTCAGCACGACATATATATAGGTTAATCTTCTTGCCTGCACTCAAGTGACGCGCTTCCTGTCCTCTGTAGGTCAATGGTACCTCACACTGTCAGTCACTGCTCACGGCCCTCAGAACTTTGCTTGGTCACGACTTAAGCAACAGGAAGACGCCGATATCGTCTGACTTATTTCCCTGAGATGACGTGTGTGACTACTGGCTAGTGGTGTTCCTCGTGAGTGTAAACAACGACTCCTACACGCTGTGTTCTCGGAACCCACCAGCATGCATTAGTGTTTATCTGCAGCTCTCGGTCCCGGGAAGTGATAAATTCTCCTGAATTCGTCTTTACTCGTCTTTATCGTCTACATTTGAGGACGAGCGTATTTCCTCTTCGTTTTTTAAAGGGACGATACCTCAGTACTCATTTATAATTATCGTATTCATGAGGTAGCGCTAAACCCTTTGGGGTCATGCAATGGCTGGAAACCAGGAGGTAATCAGATTCTAATCCAAAGGAATGATAGCTCCAATTTCTTGGATCAAAAGCCTTTCACCAGGATGACAACCTTCAAAGAGTCAGTTGTGTAAGAGACGCTGGGAACAGTTACTACCTCTCATCACCACCACAGTAGTCACCAGGTAAGACCCTACAACCACACTGAATCATCACCACCACAGTAGTCACCATGTAAGACCCTACAACCACACTGAATCATCACCACCACAGTAGTCACCATGTAAGACCCTACAACCACACTGAATCATCACCACCACAGTAGTCACCATGTAAGACCCTACAACCACACTGAATCATCACCACCACAGTAGTCACCATGTTAGACCCTACAACCACACTGAATCATCACCACCACAGTAGTCACCATGTAAGACCCTACAACCACACTGAATCATCACCACCACAGTAGTCACCATGTAAGACCCTACAACCACACTGAATCATCACCACAACCAAGACCACACCTGCAACACCGCCACCAAGACCACCCTGTAGCACCACCACCAACACTACCCTGTAGCACCACCATCAAGACTACCCTGTAGCACCACCACCAAAACTACCCTGTAGCACCACCACCAAGACTACCCTCTAGCACCACCATCAAGACCACACCTGCAGCATCACCAACAAGACCACTCTGTAGCACCACTAAGACCACACCTGTAGCACCACCACCAAGGTCACACCTGTAACACCACCACCAAAACACAGCCGCACCACCAAGACCACACCTGCAGCCGCACCACCAAGACCACACCTGCAGCACCACCATAAATGTTTACCACCCTGACATTTACAGTTTATTGTATACGAAGAACATTTAAATGTATTTTAATTTATCAAAAGCATTGTGCAATATAATTTCAGTCCACTTATACGGTTATTTCCTTATATCCCAGCTTAAGACATTACGGATAAACGTTACAATTACTTAAGCGGTGGACAGTGATAGAGTACAACAATGTTTATCTGAACTTCGGTCTACCTGGAGGGTATTCCGGGGATCAGCGCCCCAGCGGCCCGGTCCACGACCAGGCCTCCCGGTGGATCAGGGCCTGATCAACCAGGCTGTTACTGCTGGCCGCACTTAGTCAAACGTACGAACCACAGCCCGGCTGATCCGGCACCGACTTTATTATGATTCCGCACAAGCTGATAGAAAGGTGGCGGAACACGGTATTGTAGGACAAAATCTCGCTTTTTTTCTAGACATAAATATGAGAAATGTGAGTTTGAACCGATTACAAGTGGCATTCCACAAGGGACAGTGTTAGGCCCTTTGTTGCTCATAATCTATATAAATGACGTAGATAATGGTATAAGTAGCGACATACCCAACTTATTTCACTGAAACTAATTGACCGATGAGTTCTAAAGATATAGGCAAGCTCCAAGATGATTTGGATACATTAATGAAGTGATCGCTAACGTGGCCGATGATGTTCAACTTGATAAATAGTCCTACGCTTGTAAAAACAAGGTAAAGGAGGCCATTAAATTATAGAATTTAATCAAACCAGAAGCTATAGAGATTTGCAGGAAGTGCTCACAATATAACTAATAAATTTCTTGGTTTCATATCAAGAGGTATAACAAACACTCTCTCATGGGACTCAGGGATTGACCATTGCAACTTTCTATAAAGATATACACTACAACATTATCTTTGGTAACAGTCTCATTTAGTTTATGTTGCGCCGTTGTGGTCTTCAATACTAGAGTGAACAAATGTGCTGAAGACTTGCAAAGAACAATGTAACAATTAATCCCCTCTTTAAATAATCTTACCTGCAAATATAGATTAAGTGCGTTGAACTTACATAATCTCACAAAGCATATTATTAAAAATGAGAATATGAAAGCAATGTGCAAATGTCAAAAAGGCATAAATAAAAGGATGTAAAATGCTGAAAATATCTAAGCAAGATCGAACTGGCAACAATGAATTCAAATTGAACATATTTATATTTAGAAAGATTAAAGAAAAGTATTTCAAGGAAGATTAAACTGTGTTCGCTATAACAATTATAGTAGTAGGTGGTGTGAGCATAGTAGTAGGTGGTGTGAGCATAGTAGTAGGTGGTGTGAGCAAGAAAGATGGTGTGGTACTAACACAAGGGTCCAGGGCAGCAGTGTTGGACATAAAAACTGATCAGAACAAGAATTTAACCAACGTCCACAATCTGCTCTAATTGACAACCATAGGAACATATTTTCCGTAGTTATGATTGAGAAGAAACAAGTAGAAAATTAGAAATGACCAGGCGGGTTGAGGACACAATATTTTAACAAAAGTGTAGATAGATGGAACTCACTGAGAGAGAATGTTATGTGCTTAAGGAATTTGAAATATCTTACGGCACGACCTTCTCAATCAATCAGTGGGTCTCAGAACCGGAAAAACATGATTTTTGCTCATTTTTTTAACGCACAGCTGAATCAAAGTGTTTGAGAGCCGGGACAACATAGTCTCACGTCTCGGTATGCACAACTGTATCATGGCACACCACCAACGAAGCAATGTCATCGGTTTTTTTCTGAGATGCAGATAAACACATCACTCTGAAGACTACAAAACTATGGCTATAACAGTTACACTGTTTCTTTATACCACATACAGTGCTATCAGACATTGCAGTGGCACACTGGGGTACTAAGGAAGAAGTGAGTGGTGAGGAAGAGTGGGATGGTGACGAAGTGGGAGATAGTAAGGGAGTGGGACGAAGATGGGGTGAACGGGACGGTAGGGAGTGTGGGAAAGAGTAGGGTGGTGAGGAAGAGTGGGAGTGGTTATATAAATATGGTACCTAAGAAGAAATGGTTAGGTATAAGCAGAACTAGCCTAGCATGGGCCAGGTGGCCTTGTGCACTGCCCATGTGTTTTTATGTAAATACGTTGCCAGGGGTGTGGCACGTGTGTTGTGGCCTCACCAAAATATGAGGTCAACTACTCTCCGGTCTTGGAGCGCCTGCCATTTATGGACCTGGCATCATTGTGCGATAACAACACACCGTTTACACAGCACTCGCTCTCAGCGTCTGTCAGCCACGCCATTATGCCATAGGAATGAAAGTCCGCTTGACGTATTCCAATTATGGTGTGAATAAACCAGTATAACAGCCTAGAGGAAACTTGGTTATGCGGCATGTGATGGCTATCCTGAGACCACACGCACACGGCTGTAAAGTAAAGTGTTTATAACACAAAGGCACAGCATATTATGGATACCAGGAAGCCGTCCAAGTTTAACATTCTCTCTCTCTATCCTACCTTTTTTCCTTCCTCTGTATCCTTGCTTCCCTCTTTCTCTTGTTTCTCTCTTCCCTCCATTCAAACACCAGCAACACGTGCCCTACGGGAGGGCCAGGTGACACAGCAGAACAAAAAACTGGTAAATCATTCTCGCGCCACATGGCAAAGAGCCAAACTATTCGGTCCATCGTGTCATCAACATCGGTCCAGTTGTCCCAAGAAGATGCATATCTTTAAGTCCTTGTTCCTGAGTTATGTAATACTACACTCTCTTCTTTATGTTCTGACTAATATGTCTGTGTACGCCAAGTACGAGTGTCTGATTTCATGTCTCCTCTGTCAACACTGAAGACGTATAAGGTCTTACGCCGCATATCTTGACCATCTGCTGAAGCAGAACAAGTTAGCCACTGCAGTCAATGCATATTTGGTAAGATATTTATAGACTGAGGAAGCAGGTGGAAGAGCTGCAGGGCTCGCAGCAGCAGCGACGTGGCAGTGAACTTGTGGTGGTGCTGCTGCTAGTAAGAGGCCAGGGCCAACCAGGTCTCCCTTCTAAACCCCCCTCACTCTACACCCCCCACCGCCTCCTGCATGCTGAGAGGCCAGGGGGGCCTCCTCAACCAATAACAACCCACCTTGCGAGAGCAGTGTTATTTATATTTTTCACAACACTAACATACTGACCTAGCTTGGCCTTGTGAAAATTAATGAAATATAATATAACCTAATGGTGTTCAACTTTTCATTGGGTCAACGAAATTTGCTTGAAGTAAAATTGATTTCTTGATGCTCAGACTGAGTTACTGCAACAATAAATTGACAGTGTTTAATGTATTCATTTATAAGTATAACAATTTATTTTAGGCTTTAGTTTTTTTCTTTGAGGACGATGTGTTCATAAATTCTGTGTCCCTTGCGTGACTAATATTCCATCCTGAGAGATGGTAATTCACAAGTAATATTAATTGAAACCCTTCTGAAACGAAACATTCAATCATTTTAGTTCATGTATGTGTCCAGCCCGTCTCGTAGCTTCTCAGTATTTGTTCCACTGACTGTTTTGAACTTCAACTCACCCGCAGCTCTTTGATAAAATTATTGCTTTTCAACATCCTTTTGATATTTGAATTTGTTAACTTTAAATCTAAAATCTGCAAGCTGTCTTGGTTTGATATTTTTTCATTTTTTTTTTTTTTTAATAAACGTCGTCCATTGCGCTGGAGTAGCTCGCCGGCGCCAGGGTTCCCTGGAAACCTCCTGATATGCTTATGGCCAGCGAGCATTACGTAGCCCCACAACCTCCTTCATCTGGCACAGCCTGCAGGAACCGGCTGGGGCAAACCAGGTCACCGCTTTCGTCCATCTCCTCCTGTATACCCTCCACACCATCACCCCCCCACCTCCACTAAACCACCTTTCACTGAGAGGGATCTAACCACCATGTAGAAGAGAACGAGTGAAGGGGACGTGATTACAGCATATAAATACACAGGAAATATAGGGTAGGGGCGACTAAAGACAGTCTGCAACATGAACGTTACAAGGGGACAACTGGAAGTTAATAAAAATGATCAAAGCAGAAGCAGACACGCCAGGAAACACTTAACTTCAACTTGAGGGTGGCGAGACAGTGGAACCACCTACATGAGCAAGTAGTGAACGCAAACTCTTATTTTTTATTGATATACAAGTAGATATCCCTACCTATTTACTTGTATGTGTTTCCGGGTGTCATCGCCTGACCACCTGATCCTGGACCAGGCTTCCTGGTGGATTTCCTGATCAGTCAGGCTATTGATGCAACGGTTCATAGTCCAACATAAGTACTACAGGTGATCGGGAACTCCCTTACAGGAACTTGCCAAGTTCCCTCTTTAAAACAGTTATATATTTGAAGGGAGGGTGTTGAAACAACTCCTGGACCCTTTACGGTATCCTATGACTGGAAAAACATATAGTAGTTGAAGTTTTTCTTCCTTTTTTTTATACGAAATGATTTTGGTTTCCATGTGACTTGAAAATGCCTCTCCTGATTGGCTTCAAACTTTCAACACGGGTGTGCCTTGAATAGAAAAAAGTTTGGATAGTTATTGAAGGGTAAGTGCTAATTTGTCAAGTTTGATAAAATAATGTGGAGTAGTTTTTTCTCGTGAGATAACTTAATGCCTCTTGTCACTGATCATAAACTTACAAAGTTAATGTATCTTACTTAGTGAAGGGTTAGCAATAATTTTGTGATTTATAAGTACAAATCTGTCATTTTTGTTCCAAAAAATTGGATATTAGTTTCCATGCGATACCTTTGAGTTTCGAGAGTTCTTCTGCTCGCAGAGCCCGGCCTTAGGCCAGGCTTGCTTGGTCAACCAGACTGTTGCTGCTGGCGGCTAACTAGACCAAATATCCATCAGAGCCTGGTGGAAATACCTGTAGAGTTTCCTCCTGGAGACTTCTACACTTGTCCCATCAGTGTTTCTGCTATCTTCTGGTAAGATGTTGAATAGTCTGGGGCCAAGGACGTTGATAAAATGTTTTCTTATTGTGCCCATGGCATCCTTTCTTTTCACTAGGTTTATTCTGCACTTCCTCCCAACCCTTCCAGTGGTATTTTTTTTCAGGAATAAATTATGATATATCTTTCTCGCCTGGTGTTAAAAGGAGTCAAGTTTGAAGGACTCTGGTCATTACCAAGAATTCAGATGTATCTGTACATTCTTGGGGTCTCCCAGGAACCAGTCATGTCGATCTCCACCAGTAAGAGATGGCGCCAACAGCTGAGAGAGTACATACAAACAAAAATCGGAAAGTATAATCACCTTCTACCCAACCACTGAGTCACCATCACCTCTCCCCAGCACTTCTTCACTACACTCCCTCTTCCTCTCCCCCTCCCGTTCCTTGCACTACCCCGTCCCTCTCACAGCACTCCCTTACCCTTCCCACAACTACTTCCCCATTTTTAACACCACTCTGTACCCTCAGCACTCCCTCAGTTTACCTTGCCCACCACCCCTTCCTTAAGAACCTCCCCTCCTCACTTCGCTATCTCCACCACTCCTTCCCCCACGAACTCCCTCACTCTTACCTCTCCTCCACCCCTCACCCAGAGCTCTCCCTCACCTTACCGCTAGTGTACTCCCTCCCTTCCTCAGTGGACGGGGTCAACACACCTGACCCCAGCGCCCACTTGTTGACCTCTATCATGCTGCTCATAGATTAATCCTCATATTTGTCCTAATTAATCAAACATAACACGTAATTCACACTCTTTACACCTAAAAACAAACTCCATCTTCATTTATCGTCCAATTACGATCATCATCTCGCCTTTTATAAGTCTTTAAACAGGTTAGGAATAACCAGTGATAAAGAGGCGTAATATAGACAACTGTGAACATAAAGATACAATATAAAGAACAAGATTTCATTCATAAGTTTCTCAAGTTGGTTCCTGATCAGCCAGGTTGTGGTGCACATGCTGGATTTGGTGAGGCCAGCACCAATTGCCTGGTTGATCAGGTCATTCACCGGGAGGCCTGGTAAGGGACCCGGCAGCATGGGGCGCTGACCCTCGGAACACACTCTAGGTAGACTCCAGGCAAGTAGCAAGGGCCATTAGGCCTCCTGAAGTGTTCCTCTATTCTTATGTTTTAAGTAAACTTCATACACAGTTGCAAGATTAGATACGAAACGTCGCAACAAAAAGAAATCAAAGACGCTGGTTGATTGCTGGTTAGCGAGGCCGGGTGAGCAACAACACTTGCATATATTTATTAAAAAACGTTTCTACATATTTATTAAAAAACGTTTCTACATATTTATTAGGAAACGTGTGTGTTTACGTACCTTTTTAAACTGATTGGTAAGTATAAATTACGAAAGTTTATACTATTATATACCTCACACCCATCCTGTGTGTGGTAGTCACCTCACACCCATCCTGTGTGTGGTAGTCACCTCACACCCATCCTGTGTGTGGTAGTCACCTCACACCCATCCTGTGTGTGGTAGTCACCTCACACCCATCCTGTGTGTGGTAGTCACCTCACACCCATCCTGTGTGTGTAGTCACCTCACCCATCCTGTGTGTGTAGTCACTCACACCCATCCTGTGTGTGGTAGTCACCTCACACCCATCCTGTGTGTGGTAGTCACCTCACACCCATCCTGTGTGTGGTAGTCACCTCACACCCATCCTGTGTGTGGTAGTCACCTCACCCATCCTGTGTGTGGTAATCACCTCACACCCATCCTGTGTGTGGTAGTCACCTCACACCCATCCTGTGTGTGGTAGTCACCTCACTCCCATCCTGTGTGTGGTAGTCACCTCACACCCATCCTGTGTGTGGTAGTCACCTCACACCTATCCTGTGTGTGGTAGTCACCTCACACCTATCCTGTGTGTGGTAGTCACCTCACACCTATCCTGTGTGTGGTAGTCACCTCACACCTATCCTGTGTGTGGTAGTCACCTCACACCCATCCTGTGTGTGGTAGTCACCTCACACCCATCCTGTGTGTGGTAGTCACCTCACACCCATCCTGTGTGTGGTAGTCACCTCACACCCATCCTGTGTGTGGTAGTCACCTCACACCCATCCTGTGTGTGGTAGTCACCTCACACCCATCCTGTGTGTGGTAGTCACCTCACACCCATCCTGTGTGTGGTAGTCACCTCACACCCATCCTGTGTGTGGTAGTCACCTCACACCCATCCTGGCAACGGCAATATGCAACAGTGGATAAAATATTCTTGACATTTAGAAAGAACAAAAAGGCACAATACCGTGACAAGAACAATACACAAACAACCCCACATAGGAGAAAGAAGTTCATGACGACCTACCTATTTCCACCACTACCACCATTACCTCTACCACTATTACTTCCACTACCACCATTACCTCTACCACTACTTCTCCACTTCTTTCTTCGTCTCTTTGTCTCGTCCGTGTCCTCTACTATATATACTGGCTCCCTCATCTTCATGTGTTATTGTGACTTGTCAATGGTCCAATTCGGAGCGAAACGTCGTCATAAGCTTCTCTCTGCTATGTGAGGGTTATTGTGTACTTTGACATTTCTTGAATATCTGTGAATGTGTGGTTTCCGAGTTCTTGAATTTTGTTACACAGTTCCTCTGGCAAAGTTTACATTTGGTTAGGTCTACATCGGCTGGTTCTTCACTCATAGAAGCACTTGTAGACCAGCTGAGGTCATGTTGTAGTGGCATCTAAGAGTCTGCCGATTTTGTTGAATGTGCCATTGACATATGGCTCTTCTTGCATGATAGGACTGATTAGTGCCAATCTCCTTTTGTCTCAAGTCAAGTCAAGAAAAGTTCTTTTTGGATTATTGTCTTCAAGTGTTAGTTGACTGACCAGAGTTGTATTCTACTTCCCCTCTTAAGGGCATGCGACTTTGCCAATTCATCATCAGTTCCATCATGTATTTGAAGGTCAGTGCGAGAGAATCCACAAAAGATGTACTCTGACTCCACTGTCTACAATTCTGCTCTCCCTGTGTCTGGCTTCTGACACGACCATGGCACAACTGATACTCATGGAGTTAAGAGAATTTATGGATGATGGTGAATCACTTAAAATAAGACGCCGACTTTACATACATGGACAAATTTGAGTGTAAAGGGTAAAGACAACAGTTTAGCTCGAAGTTGACCACAAATTAGTGAGCAAGCACACAACGCCACAGCACACAACATACACAAGTTTCTAACAGCCATAATATCAACGTAGCTTCACCACTATCCCCACCCCACAACACCACACCCTCATCTACCCCCTCCATCCTATGAACAAGGTGGCCCCGTGAAAATAAACCCGGGTATTATTTTACTCAACACCTGACTTTGGGCCAAAACGACCAACGATGCAGGTGGTCTAACCTACCTCTTGTTTACCTGTTGATGGTTCCCAGGAAAATCGCTCCCTGCAGCCAGGTTTCATACCACGTCTGTTGCGCATGGCCTGCTCAGTCAGGATGTTCAAGTTCACGTCAAATATTTTGACATAAGCACCACAACCTGGCTGATCAAGAATGATTTCGAGAAAATTTTCAAGTTCCCACTTAATGCTAGTTAAGAGTTTGTTGGTAATTTCTCACTGTATTTGAAAAGTGAAATATTTAGTTTACCTTTGCTGTACTCGGTGTGAAGTCTTACAACCAATCCTCCAGTATATTTCAGGTGCAAATTACTATAGATCTTTCCCATTTGTAATTTGGTAAATACAGTTGAGGGAGGCCTGGTCAAGGTCTGAGCCACGGGGGCGTTGACCCCTGGAACACCCTCCAGGTAGGTAAGGATTTCAGGCGCTCCCAATAATACAAGTGATTCAATTTATGCAGGCCATGAAATTTCGCTTTCTTCTCTAGATCTGCAATTTCGTCTGCATTCAATGAGGCTGTGAGTGTACAGCAATATTTATTTAAAGAATGCAAGTGCCCAAATGAGTATCATCAGCGTTTTGACGAGTCTTTTTTCATAACATTCTGTATTCTATGAGCAAAAAAAAAAAAAAAAAAACTTTTGACATGGTTCCTCCTGGGTTTTTTTTCAATTATTATTTCTTTCATTTTTTACCACTAGTGGGGTAGGTGCAATTTATACTCGTTGAATTTCACACGGTTTTCTACAGCCCGCTGAAGGTTTTGCTTTACATCACCTTGGAGGTTTGCTATATCCTCGGTGGAAGACACTAGTGTACAGATTTTTGTATCGTCTGTTTAAGATGACACAATGCTAAGATTTGAACCTTAGTTCATGCAAGATATAAGAATGAGGAAGATAACTGGAGTGAGTACTGTGTCCTGAGGAACAGATACATACAGACTAAACAACACTACTAATACTACACACACACACACACCGGATGTACCACATGCAGACAGACACACTAGACTAAAAAAAAAACCCAGGCCAAGTGTTTATCATCAAGTGCCTTTGACAAGTGGAAGGTAACTAATACACCTGTAAATGCGCCACAGAATATGACAAACACTTCTGGATGAAGAAGTGGTTGCGGAAACCACTACGCATATTTCAAGACACACTATGATAAAGCCGTAATGCCGGCTGACGAAGCTTAAAAAGATGGGTAGGAACCGAGACTCGACCGAGTACACACACACAGTATCACTGGAGGAAATGTTAAGGCGCGTGTGGCAAAACGCTAACATAAAAACTATAGCTTATACTGTACGCTCATCATTACTGTTAATATATTCCTGGGGACACGCTAAACTCTTAGGGGTCATGCAGCACCTGGGGAATAAAAGATAATCCAGAATGTTTAAAAAGCTAGATACTAGACGACAGGGAATCAGTAGCCGCTAAACACACACGTGATGTTCAATGAGGATAACTTTCAGTTACTCCGTTAGGGAAATATTGAGGAAGTAAAAATTTTGTATAAAACAAACTCGAATAACTCAACTGAGAGTAAGACTAATGTGAGAGACCTAGGAGTGATCATGTCACCTCACTCTTCAGGCCCCCTTCAAGGCAGGCGAAATTGCAGACCTGAGAATGTGCAGAGAACCTTCACTGCCAACATAGATTCAGTCAAGCACCTAAATTACTGAGAACGTTTAAAGTACCCTGATCTGTATTCCTTGGAACGTAGGCGAGAGATATACATCATAATTTACCTTGGAAAATTCTAGGATTGGTCCTAAACCTGCACACCCAAATCATTCCCCATGAAAATGAGAGACTTGGCAGACGGTGCAAAATGCCCTCAACAACAAGCAGAGGTGCAGTGAGTACACTAAGGGAAAACTCAAGTGCAAAGAGGCCAACATTTTTCAACGTCCTCTCTTCATATATAAGTGGGATTACCAACAGACCCCTGGGTGTTTTCAAGTAAGAACTGAACAAGTTTCTCAAGTCAGTTCCTTACCAGCCGTGCTGTGGTTCTTAAGTTGGATTTCGTGAGGCTCACACTAATTAACATCCTGGTTATTCAGATCATCCACTGGGAGGCCTAGTATGAAACCCCCGGAACACTCTCCAGGTAGGTAGGGAGGAGGCCTAGTATGAAACCCCCGGAACACTCTCCAGGTAGGTAGGGAGAAGGGGGTGAAATAAGTAAAATAAACCAGATGACGTACTGGAAGCAAGGCACATGGTTTCAAGAGCAAGTATGGTAGGGGCCCAGGAAGCCAGGCACCAATAATGCCGAGAATAGTAGTTTAGAAGGCGGGGTCAGGAGCTGACTCAATCCCAAAGGCGTGCCGCAATTAGGATTTTTTAAAAGTTAATTAAAAAGTGGCTGGAGTTGCTTAGGCTTTATTATCTTGAAATTCAAATGCTAGCTAATTAGGTTAAAAATGGTTAAATTCTCCGGTGGGCCGCACTAAGTAGTCAAGTGGACCATATTCCGCCTTAGGGGCGCATGTTTATTGGACGCCCAAACTCTATCCCAACAAAAACAACTTGATAAATTCTTGTTGAATACGTGTGTTTCTGTACGTACGTAAACACACACATACTGACCTTCGCAACATTCCCTGCAGAGTGCCTGAGAGCAACACAGTGTCTACACACCAGCTGGCTCATACCTACACAATCATCTTCGTGTACTCAGGCTGCGCCTCATGCTTCATTCAGTGTTGACACAGCCACTGTTTGCAATTATCGTCTGCTACATTCACAGCGGGGAACACGTTTCCTCTGTTATTCTGTCTTCTCGTTCAATTTTAACAGGGAAAACGATGAGAAAATGCTGCTGAACCCGAAAGGAATGAATACTGACCAAAGCATCAACCTAAACGCACTAATTTGAGGATGAATTTTTCAATCCGTCCTCAAATTAGTATATTAATGATTCAGCTTCTGTGGATCAGCAGGATTGCAACACAAGTACACGTCAAAATACTGTACTAGCTTTGCCACAAAGTTACATACGCTATTTACGTCAAGCTGGTTAGATTTTCGTTAATTCATAGTATGCATTTTGGGGAGTAAGTCCAACAAAAGAACAGCAGACAGCATGTTGAAAGTAGCACTTATGATGATGCAGGTACCAATGGAACTATCCATGCAAAAATATTATTTATGATGAGTAAGTAAAAACTAACTAATGAATCTGAGGACGAGTTTTATTTTGTTATTGTCTCGTTGGTTGTGTGTGCAGGAAGACAGTGAGCAGCAGCGGCGGTGCTGCCACAGGTTCTAAATCCCTAGGTAATTAAAGAGCGACTACGGCGCTCTACTGAACTTTCATAATCCACCTTGACAAAGGTTACGTAAGATTTGTTAGTAAACATGACAAGTGTTTCCTCGTGAGGGTCTTAGTCACATGATGACCTACAGCTGGAGCTTTTAATATGACCAAGGCCTTCCGCTGGCTTACTGGTCCACCCCTTTAAAAATTATGGCTAGGACTCATTGTTGCCAATACTATATCTTAGGATTACCATGACAAAGCTGACGAGACTCATGTAAGATTATTGTTCTAACAAACAAATACACACTTAGCGTGCTCAGAGGAAACCAAGGTGCATTAGAAAGCATCTTTTTCTCAGTCTGAGGGTGGCGAGTAAATGAAACAAATCACTCAAAACACCGTACATGGTTTCAAACCTGGATATGACCAGGTTCTAGGCGCCATAACTCAGTATAGTTGTTCGATAAATATTAAATGGCGGTACAGGATCTGTGAATCAACCCCCGCAAGCACAAACAGACGAGTCTATAGCAAATAGTTTAACCAGAAGTGTAAGGAAGCGTAAGTAATAAGCCAGAGGGCACAGAAGAAACAACGAGCCAGAGAAATCACAGAGAAGAATTAATATAATATAGTCTTATTCTCATTTTCCCCCCTTGATCTGTGAAGATGGGTTGTTATACTTTCTACACCGGCTCTTGGAATTCGTTAATTCTTTCTTTCATATTAATTTCCTATCTGTTCACAAACGTTCATTTATTGCTATCGTCTTCCTCCTCTTCCGTGTAATTTACGATCGTCACTGTAACTCCTTCCTGAGACGCTGCACCTTTCTCTTCACATCATGTAACTCGTTCTTTACCACCTCCAGCGATGCTCTCACCTCGGTACGCTTTTCTAATGTTCAACAATAATATCAAGAAATACTTAATGAGATCTTGGTCTCAATATTTCAGGAGTTCTTACGCTTGCTTGCTTGCACACATACATACATATACAGGAGCCAGGAGCTGTAAATCGACCCCTGCAACCTCATATAGGTGAGTACACACACACATACACGTACGTACTAGGTGAGGTACAGGATGAAAACACGGGTGTCAAAGGACAGGAGCATCAGTTTAACTTCTGTACTACTGTCAATAACAAACACACAATACATAACATTTTTGAAGAACAAACGCACACGTCTAATATTACACTTGAACATTAACTCAACGTTCTCCCATCCCTAATCTCATTCAATCACCCACAAGTGATGATTTGTCAGAGGCAGCACACGTAGCACTTGCCTCTAGTGTTCCTGGTACATGTGGTGATCACATATACCATAATGAGAGCACTGAAATCTTGCGGGAAATGGAGCAGCCAGGTGGCACAGCATGTAGAGTTGTGCTCACTTAATTGTGCCTGTGGGGGTTGACCCACAGCTCCTAGCACGACCTCTTAACCCACAAAAGGTTGTCGTTTCAGTTTAACTCATGACCAGGATTTACTGCCTACCTGTTGACGGTTTCGGGGGTCACTACCTCCCTGACCTGGCCATGGACCAAGCCTCCTAGTTGCTGGCCTTGATCAATTTGACTATATGTGCTGGCGGCACTCAATAAAATGTGATATGGGACCGAGGTGGTAAACTTCCTTCTTGAAGATAGCTAGGGATCTGTTAGCAGCTCAGATTATAGATGGGCCTTATACACTTACAGAGTTATCTCTTAGTGTTCTTCCTGCTTTTCATTACGGGTATTTTGCTTCGTCTGGGATTCCTCTTGCTCTGGTAAGGAATAATTTAAGTGTGAAGATTTGTAATTAGACCCTTAACCTTTCCCAGGTATAGATTATGCTATATCTTTCTCGGCCGCGTTCTAAGGACGAGGGACTTTAAGTATTCACAATAATTTAGTTATCTGAATTTATAATGACAGTAAAAGTTCTGTGTACATTCCACAGAGCTGCCTTTAAAGGGGATGTTAGTGTAGAGCAATATTGCAGTCTAATGAATGCAAGTGCGATGAAGAGTATCATTACTGCCTTGGCATCTTTTGTTTTAAAGTTCACTGTTATCCAACCAATCATTTTCCTTGTAATTATGATAGTAACACTATTGTGATTGTTGTACACAACATCTTCTGACATGTTTACTCTTAAGTTTCTTACATACATTTTCTGTGCTATCATCCTCCACATTATCATCACCACATACAACACACTCAACAACTGCCTCCTAGCTATAACATAAAACCTGCTCATACGTTTCGCCGGAACCAAGGCCGGAACTCACCACCTTTCGGTAGAGCAATGTTTCAGTGTTGTTCCGCTAATGTTACAGTCAGTGTTTCAGTGTTGTTCCGCAAATGTTAAAGTCAGTGTTTCAGTGTTGTTCCGCTAATGTTACAGTCAGTGTTTCAACATAATATTTTGGTAAATTATCATTTTTTCTGTATAAATATTTTACAAGACTATAACTATTGTATACTTTTAAGCGGATCAGAGGAGAGGAGAATGGAGAAGAGATAGCTGACACTATATACATGGAAGATACTGAATAACTTACTAGAGTGAAAAAAATATAGAAGTGTAAAATACATCCAGTGAAAAGCAGTGAAGGCATAAGTATAATAAGAGAACACTGCGTTAACATGTGTGGCCCAAGACTTTTCAACCTGTTACCAGAAGATACCAGAAATACTGCTGGAACGAAGACAAAAGTACTTAAGAGGAAGTTGGATCACTACCTCCTGTAAATCCCTGATCAGAAGGGTTGTTATTGCTACAGTATGTGGGCCATCGACGCGCTACCATAAACAGACTGGTTGACCAGACAGGCAACATGGAAGCCTGGTCTGAGGCGGGCAGCAATAACCCTCGAAACCGGTCACAGGTATGTGCACAAGTTAATGTTTACAAGTCTTCTTGACTAAATAGCTATTCTAAAATCACGTGAAATATTTGCCGCTCTTAAAATAAGTATATTTTGAGGTATTTCATAGATGACATTCAAGAAAAATAAATGAAAATGGTCTTAAGGGCATACTGTGTGTGTGTGTGTGTGTGTGTGTGTGTGTGTGTGTGTGTGTGTGTGTGTGTGTGTGTGTGTGTGTGTGTGTGTGTGTGTGTGTGTGTGTAATAAAGTTTAAATTATCACAAACACTACCAATTCACATAAATATTTAAATTAATATAACAAATATAAACATTATTTCCACCAACACGTAATCAGAACTGTCATCAGTATCAGCACTGTCATCAGTGTCAGCACTGTCATCAGTATCGTGCTAGCACTATCGTCAGTATCAGCACTGTCATAAGTGTCAGTACTGTTACAAGCGTCAGCACTGTCATAAGTGTCAGTACTGTTACAAGCGTCAGCACTGTCATAAGTGTCAGTACTGTTACAAACGTCAGCAGGCTGTCAATATGCTTCAGCCTTCACCTTGACACTTACCCACCACCTGTTACATAAAGGAGTCCCTTTTCCCAGGGTTTCAAGTGTTATTACCTCACATCCTCCTGGCACTGAGGCTCACTGATAAGTGTAGTCAAGTGGTGCACTCCTTGAATGTCATTCATCCACACTACTACACCTCAACCAGGCTGTGTGCTGGCTAGGGGAGCCTGCGGGACGCTAATACCAACAGTCAGGTTGAACAGGTGGTCAACAAACCAGCCTGACCTCAGGCCGGGCTGAGAGGGTAGACCCCTCGACACAGGTCACAGGTATATCACAGACGTAAGTTTTTCTCCCTCTACTTCTCTACCAATGTCTTCCTTCAAGTGAAGGATGCGGGTGAAGGGCTCTTAATCCAAGGAATTATAGATACCCCATCCCTTCAATTAACCCTGATGTTCTCCCATTATCCAGGTGCTACGGTTTAGCGCTTCCCTGTGTTTTTTGTATATATTGATCTACCCTTGACTTGGCACTATCTTCTGGCCCGTCACACCACTGATTGTTAACGTCACACCACACCACTGGTTGTTGACGTCACACCACACCACTGATTGTTGACGTCATTCCACATTACTGGCTACTGACGTCACTTCACACCACTGATTACGGACACCACTCTACAGAACTAACAACACCACCAAACTCACAACACACCATGTACGCCTCTTATCAGCCACACCAAACATAAGGTGGACAGTTTGACCAAACACACCCACATAAATGTCACTTGAGTAGCTTAAGTGCGTTGAGTGTGTCGAGACAGGTGATATTTCACTTAAAGTGGTTTCCGTTGAAAGTTATTCATCACCAATTAAGGTGAAATATGAAAACGAAAATATTACAGATAATGGAGAAACTGTTGATTAATTCTGGTGTACGACAATAAAATTCTGTAGCCCTATAGTCCGTCAATAGTAATTGCCGTGTAACAGCGCGGAGACGAGATTTTATCGGCTCGTTTACCAGCCTGCCATCTACGGTCGTGGTAACGGTATCTAATGCTAGCTAATGCCACCTACACCTTCTTATTACCATAAAACAGTCAACGAGGGAAGCTAAAACCAGGGGTTATCCAAGAACTTTAAGTGACTTAAGTGCCAGGCTAGTGAAGAGTGCCTTAAGTAACACTGAGACAAGGCATAATTAAATAGAGGATATTTTTATTTATATTTAACAACACTAGGCACACCTACAATGTGCATCTATCATATTCTATATATGTACGTTGTGAGAATTAAACATAGGTAAGGTTCCCTGTCATATTCCGTCCCACAGGATGGCAATGAAATCAGTCAGCCTGAAATGAGAAATTTCAGTATAGTAATGAGGATATAGTCAAATATTTTTTATAAATTCAGTAGCTACGAGAACTTAAAATATTTCGTTAAGAAGTGTGGGCAGGGAGAGGGTAGAGGACGGGTAGAAGAGGAAAGACATGGACGTTCACTACCTTGTGTATACGAGGTTTGTCTCCCGCTAGAAGGTCCTGCGGATTTTAACATGTACTATCTGATTTTGTTCATTACTGTTGACTGAACTAAGGTTCTGTGAGTTGTGGGAGAGGTAATTAGAGGCCCTCTTTGAATTCTACGGTGGGCCAAAAAAACAACAACAGACATCTGATAACTACAGTATTTAGCAAGTAATACTAAGTATATATATGCTGAAAATTTCACTAACCAATGTTCCAGAAATAATACTGCAACTGAGTCGTGGTGTAAAAGCAGGTGCATTTACTAGTAGTCAACAGATATTCAGAAGAGAAACATTAAGTATATTATTATTGTATTTATTATTATTTTATTGTTTATTGTACTACTAGTATTATTATCATTACTTTTATACCATCGCCTAACCTTCATGTTAAAACTCCAATAATCTCATGTTAGCAGTGCCCTCAAGCTTTTGAAGTCCTTATCAGTTATCAAACTCTCACCTCTCTCACTTTCTCACCCCATTTTCTCTCCCCCACCTATATTCTTTCTTCTTTTCCCTCTATCTTACAGCATAGCTACTAATATTGAGTGACTCCCATCACCAATATATCAGGGAAGAGGTTAAAAAAAGAGAAGGCTTAAGACGGAGAGAAGACGTGGAGAACAAGGTTAATGGATGCCATAACACAGGACTTGCTCAACTAAAATATAAAGCAGCCTGCAAGAATGACAGGCGACGAGCGAAAGTCGCAGCAAATTTTGATAAAAACAAAAATTTCCCCTCTATGGGGAAATATGGATGTCGAATTCTTGGTCAGACAAAGGCACTCAGATCACACCACCACAGTAAAGTGGCTCACTGTCGGTGCTTCTGCCCGTCTGCTTGTTTTTAATACTGGACCTGCAATGATTGTTTTCTGTCTACTGCCGTTTCTAATGCAGTATTGTGGATCTTCACCTTCGAGAGTAGAGTGTTTATGGTCTCATTCCGTTAATCAGGCTGTTGGTGCTTGCGGCTCGTAAGTTAACTAGTGAACTAACATAATCGTCCATCATTAAATATTTAACCTCAACATTCTACACATTATTCATAATACTTATAAAAATGAAGCACTGGCATACTATTATCACCCAGTCATAAATAATGACGCACATAATAATCACGCCAGAGTAAACATGGTAACACTATATAAGTCACTAATGTTTTCAGGGGAAGTACAAATCTAGGACGTGTCTCCCATTACCTCTATTCCCAATTTATTCCTTCTTTGCACTTTCCCCAGTCCTTCATTTAATACAATAACTCCTCCTTACTCACCTACCAGCTAGTCTACCACTGTTGGTCTTAAAGATGATACCATCTGCTCCTGCCTTGTTCCTCACTCGTCATTCACGTTCTTGTGGAAGCTCATGTGATCTATTGTGCCATGCAGTCCGTTGTGTTGTGTCATGAAGTCTGTTGATGTGTCATGGAGTCTGTTGTGTTGTGTGATGCAGTTTATTTCTTAAACCACTGTGAATCAAGGATGCCCAATTATTCCCTTGAACCCCGAACAGCTCATGGAGACCTTCCCTCTTGATGTAATCAATGGTGATGCCCAGGAGCCAGTAACTCCCACAGACACAACTAGGGGAGTACGCACAGGAACACACACACACACGTACCTGACCTTTCCAAGAATAAAACCTAATTATCCTCCTTTCCCAGGCACTGCATAACCACTTCGGGTTTAGCGTTTCCTTAGCCTTATTAATTTAAAATATACAAATAATATAAATGAGTCTTGACAACTGAAATGAGGCAAGTACACAGCACCAGTTTCGTCTCAGGGTTGATTCATAGTTCTTGTGTAAGAGCAATTCCAGTACACAATTTTTTCAGGGACTTGTATGAAACCCGTCATATACACAGCGTGTAATTTGATCTGATTATATCATTAAGAATCATGTCTCGGTCTAATTTGTTTTCGGCGAGTTAACTTATAAAGCATTTGGTAATTTGCATAATTACTAATGCTGTCTACTACGGCACACAGCGGCACGTTATAATCTTTCTTCTATTTATATTAAACATTATTTAATCTGTGCTAAGATACAAAACTTTCATAACATTTCTTGAGCTTAACAACAAACAATATATAAAGTGTCTTTATAAATCAACTCAATGTTTATTCTAAACTAATATGCATATAAACAACAAATGCTCTAAAAAAAAACAGGTCCTACAGCTCAAGAATTTTCCATAAAATATTTTTCATTGAACTCTACAAGTGATAAAGTTGTTTTAAATAATTGAATTAATATTCACTTCGCAAAAAAAACAACACAATTTGAATTTTAAAAAAGTGATGATTATTTGTGAGTTGTTGCATCTATGGTGATATGACTTTTATAGCTGACATAATGTTCAGAGCATCACTGTAAGTAGTAGTTATATACTTGACTCTAGCTCTTATCATGCTTCATCATGAATGATAAGAGCTACAGTGATGCTCTGAACATCATGTCAGCTATAAAAGTCACATTACCATAGATGCAACAACTCACAAATAATCATCACTTTTCCCGTTTTTCCTCTTCAAAGTGTTTTTTTTTTCGAAGAGAATATTAATTCAACTATTGAAAACACTAAGGAAAAAAACCAGTTATAGTACTTAAATGTATTCTTTTTTCCAGCTTGAGAGTAATATTTGTACTACTTACAAGATTCAATGTTCTTCCCAGAACAAGAATGTCTCCCCCTCAATGGACGCCCAGAACAAGAATGTCTCCCCCTCAATGGACGCCCAGAACAAGAATGTCTCCCCCTCAATGGACGCCCAGAACAAGAATGTCTCCCCCTCAATGGACGCCCAGAACAAGAATGTCTCCCCCTCAATGGACGCCCAGAACAAGAATGTCTCCCCCTCAATGGACGCCCAGAACAAGAATGTCTCCCCCTCAATGGACGCCCAGAACAAGAATGTCTCCCCCTCAATGGACGCCCAGAACAAGAATGTCTCCCCCTCAATGGACGCCCAGAACAAGAATGTCTCCCCCTCAATGGACGCCCAGAACAAGAATGTCTCCCCTCAATGGACGCCCAGAACAAGAATGACTCCCCCTCAATGGACGCCCAGAACAAGAATGTCTCCCCCTCAATGGACGCCCAGAAACACCTTTTGTGTTTCCTTTTCATGTTTTACAAGAAGCAAAAAATTACAATGCCTTTTCCTTTCCAAGTGATGAGGTGAGCTCGTGGCGGTGATCACTGAGCGCACCACCCTGGCGGTGATCACTGAGCGCACCACCCTGGCGGTGATCACTGAGCGCACCACCCAGGCGTGGAATCAGTAATTGACATGAACTACGAAGTTTAACTATGGAGGTCAACCATAAAAAAATATGATAAACGAGTTTGATTTTTTTTTGCTATGTTAAGACGCAGCAAACTATTATAATGGTGTACTAAAGATAAACAGTTTTCTCGCATATTAGTATAGGGTTCTGGTAAGAATTGAGCCCGGTATAGAACAAGTATTCAGGAAGGTACCAACACCCTGTCATACGACTGTCAAATACTTTGCACTCAGGCAGGATTGCCAGCTTCTCTCTCTCATGAATACATAAGATAGCACATAAATCATATATCCTGAACTTACATTCAGAATACACCTTCTTCTCCTGTGTGCCTTAATAGTTCCAATTCTTTTAATATTTTCTTGCCTGCGGGCGGGTTACAGGGAAGCGATGATCCTTACAACCATTACCAGCTACAGAATTAATTGATATACGTGTGTATTGTGTATGAATGCCGGCTCACAGTGGGGTCACGCCTCGAGCCACACAGCAGATACTCAAGACTTCGCTGCCTTTAACCACCAATAATAAAACCGTTGAGGGGAGGCCAGGAGGTGAGCCCAACCAGGAAAAAAATGACTTGCGGAATGTACACGTCAGCAGTGATGATCATGCAGTCATGCTGGCTGGCTGATCCCTTGTGGGTCTGAAGGGGTGCACCAGATTACATGAAACCACCTCCATGTTGACCTAGCGACTACTACTGAAGCAACGCCATTCAAAACAATGACTTAAGTTGATACCATTAAAAAATCCGAATAACTACAAAGTGATTTATTTGCATATTTATTGGTGGATGTACTTAATGACCCAACAAGAACAATACTTTTCTACATCATCCTTTTACACGTTAAGGGAGTACCAAAAGATCCCTAGCTGTCTTGAAGAAGGAGCTTAATAAGGTTAAGTTGGTTCCTGATCAGCTCGGCTGTGGTACATACGCTGGACTACGTATGGTTAACACCAATAGCCTTGTTGATCAGGGCACCAACTATGAGACCTTTGAATCAGTCGCGGGGATAGTGACCCCCGGAATCGTCTTCGGGTAATCATTAAGTAATATATATGAGCAATATACGCACGTTGTAACCAAGATTCGTAGCATTTTACAAATATATATGTATATATGATTTTCGGGAATTATATAATGATAATTTGTAACTAGTAATACCTGAATGATGAAGCAACTGAGGGTGGAGATGATATCGCCACTCGTTTATCAATGTTTTCTCTTCCACTTCCCTTTCGCACTCACCTCATTAGAGGAATTGTCTCATGCGTGTGTAATCTTCTCTTTGTGAAGTCTGGATTCTCCCGTTCTTCCCGAACTATCTTAGTTGACTTCCACAAGGTATTCGAAACTCAGAATTATTTAGGCTGAGTGAATAAACTCGCCACTCAGGCAAAATCTTTAAAAAAATATTTTTCTCTGTAATCTTAAGATGTTATCTAGCAGAACGAAATTCCAGAGAGACGGCGATGCACAGAGAGTATGGTGAGCAAGACAGTGATTGCAGAGGAATCTTTACTGTATAACATTTCACCACAATCTGTCTTTATCAGATACTGGATAAAGCCACGTTAAGGAATTTCTTAGTCAGTATATGATGTGTAAACTATCATTATCTTCTGAGCAGCTTAATGAATACCTTTAAAAAGTAATTTTCCCCATATTAACATAAAAAGATCAAGAATGTGTGAATATTACTGCTTTAAGAACAAATAGTTTAGTATGAGCGACCGCTACTCTGGTGTCGGAGGAACAATTAATCAAGGTACACAAGAGCACAACAATACATCTGGAATTCGAAGAAACAAAAACTAGACATTTCTGGCATTCCATTCGATAATTGCACACGGTAATTAGCGATGAGGAGATTAAAATTCTTCAGTTTCAACAAGGCATCTCTCCGAAAAAGGTTCCTCGGCGCTGTTAACATTCAGCAGGGAACTTTCAAGACCTACAACATACCTCATACTTGATGAAAACTTTGCAGAGCTGTTAACATTCAGTAGGGAACTTTCAAGACCTACAACATACCTCATACTTGACGAAAACTTTGCAGAGCTGTTAACATTCAGCAGGGAACTTTCAAGACCAACAACATACCTCATACTTGATGAAAACTTTGCAGAGCTGTTAACATTCAGCAAGGAACTTTCAAGACCTACAACATACCTCATACTTGACGAAAACTTTGCACATTACATTTTTTTTCTTCTATGAAGAACGCACACCTAAATTTGTAGAAGCAAATATTATAATTGAACAGAAATTCCCAGGAAGCAGTCCAAATGAATATCATAAAAATGAAGTATCAAGACTGATATATATATATGTGCCTAAAAGTAACAAATAGTCGAGCAGAGCGGATGCATTAAACAAAGTCAGTTACAACTATCAGTACAATAAATGAAGAAATATATCATGACCTAACTGAAACACACACACAGTCAAGAGGACACTAGAAGTATGCTTATAACTCATACTGTTAAGTAATAAATATGTTTAGTCAGTGATAATCATGGAAGTTCACATTAAGGTATGATAATCATGGAAGTTCACATTAAGGTATGATAATCATGGAAGTTCACATTAAGGTATGATAATTGGGGTTCAGAGGAGCATCGACCACTTGGTCATTTTCTCGCCCCATTATATTTACATTAATTAAAGGAAGGTGATCACAGCAGTATTATATTACAGTAGTTGAAGAACCAAGTGGAAGAGAAGAAGAGAGTCGACTAATTAAGGCGCTGAGGTGAATACACAATTGGGCAAGATTACCTGCAGGTAAACAGGATGGAATGAGGTACAGGGGATGGCGTGAGGTACAGGGGAGGCGGAACGAGGTATAGGGGATGGCATGAGGTACAGGAGCAGGAGTGAGGTACAGGGGCAGAAGTGAGGTACAGGGGCAGGGTGAGGTACAGGGGCAGGAGAGAGGTACAGGGGCAGGGTGAGGTACAGGGGCAGCAGTGAGGTACAGGGGCAGGGTGAGGTACAGGGGCAGCAGTGAGGTACAGGTGCAGGGTGAGGTACAGGGGCAGCAGTGAGGTACAGGGGCAGGAGTGAGGTACAGGGGCAGGAGTGAGGTACAGTAGCAGGGTGAGGTACAGGGGCAGCAGTGAGGTACAGGAGCAGGAGTGAGGAACAGGAGCAGGAGTGAGGAACAGGAGCAGGAGTGAGGTACAGGGGCAGCAGTGAGGTACAGGGCAGGGTGAGGTACAGGGGCAGCAGGAGTAAGGGGCAGGAGTGAGGCAGGGGGAGTGTAAGGAGGTACAAATTAGGGAATTAAAGTGTTAGTGTGTACTGACAGTTGCAAGTTAAAGCACAAAGTAAGACATAAAAGATGACATGATAAGCTACAGCAGTATATTAATGGTTAACAATACGGACAAGTTAATGAGAAAGACCCATGAACAACAACTGGGTATCTTTATTTTCGAAACAATTCGTCTGCTCTGAAGGTTTCTCCAGTCGAATACACAGCTGACTAACTATACTATGGAGCTGAACACTTCTCAAGGCTGTGACCACATCCACACTACTAGTACAAGGCTGAGGGAGTGACCACATCCACACTACTAGTACAAGGTTGAGGGAGTGACCACATCCACACTACTAGTACAAGGCTGAGGGAGTGACCACATCCACACTACTAGTACAAGGTTGAGGGAGTGACCACATCCACACTACTAGTACAAGGTTGAGGGAGTGACCACATCCACACTACTAGTACAAGGTTGAGGGACTGACCACATCCACTACTAGTACAAGGTTGAGGGAGTGACCACATCCACACTACTAGTACAAGGTTGAGGGACTGACCACATCCACACTACTAGTACAAGGTTGAGGGAGTGACCACATCCACACTACTAGTACAAGGTTGAGGGAGTGACCACATCCACACTACTAGTACAAGGTTGAGGGAGTGACCACATCCACACTACTAGTACAAGGTTGAGGAGTGACCACATCCACACTACTAGTACAAGGTTGAGGGACTGACCACATCCACACTACTAGTACAAGGTTGAGGAGTGACCACATCCACACTACTAGTACAAGGTTGAGGGATGACCACATCCACACTACTAGTACAAGGTTGAGGAGTGACCACATCCACACTACTAGTACAAGGTTGAGGGAGTGACCACATCCACACTACTAGTACAAGGTTGAGGAGTGACCACATCCACACTACTAGTACAAGGTTGAGGGATGACCACATCCACACTACTAGTACAAGGTTGAGGAGTGACCACATCCACACTACTAGTACAAGGTTGAGGAGTGACCACATCCACACTACTAGTACAAGGTTGAGGGAGTGACCACATCCACACTACTAGTACAAGGTTGAGGGAGTGACCACATCCACACTACTAGTACAAGGTTGAGGGACTGACCACATCCACACTACTAGTACAAGGTTGAGGGAGTGACCACATCCACACTACTAGTACAAGGTTGAGGGACTGACCACATCCACACTACTAGTACAAGGTTGAGGGAGTGACCACATCCACACTACTAGTACAAGGTTGAGGGACTGACCACATCCACACTACTAGTACAAGGTTGAGGGACTGACCACATCCACACTACTAGTACAAGGTTGAGGGACTGACCACATCCACACTACTAGTACAAGGTTGAGGGACTGACCACATCCATACTACTAGACAAGGTGAGGGACTGACCACATCCAACTACTAGTACAAGGTTGAGGATGACCACATCCATACTACTAGTACAAGGTTGAGGGACTGACCACATCCACACTACTAGTACAAGGTTGAGGGACTGACCACATCCACACTACTAGTACAAGACTAAGGGACTGACCACATCCAAACTAGTACAAGGGTGAGGGGCTGACCACATCCATACTACTAGTACAAGGTTGAGGGACTGACCACATCCATACTACTAGTACAAGGTTGAGGGACTGACCACATCCATACTACTAGTACAAGGTTGAGGGACTGACCACATCCATACTACTAGTACAAGGTTGAGGGACTGACCACATCCACACTACTAGTACAAGGTGAGGACTGACCACATCCAACTACTAGTACAAGGTGAAGGGACTGACCACTAAAACTACTAGACAAGGCTGGGGAGTGACACATCACTACCCAGTACAAGTCTAAGGTGCTAGACATGAAGCACTAGTATTCAGACGAAGAAGCCTGAAGAGCAGGCAAAGAGTTTTGACAATAAAGATAACAAGAGGGAAAGGTGAACAAGACATGAGGGCAAGGTGAGCAAGACAAGAGGGCAAGGTGAACAAGACATGAGAGCAAGGTGAACAAGACATGAGAGCAAGGTGAACAAGACATGAGGGCAAGGTGAACAAGACATGAGAGCAAGGTGAACAAGACATGAGGGCAAGGTGAACAAGACATGAGAGCAAGGTGAACAAGACATGAGGGCAAGGTGAACAAGACATGAGAGCAAGGTGAACAAGACATGAGAGCAAGGTGAACAAGACATGAGGGCAAGGTGAACAAGACATGAGAGCAAGGTGAACAAGACATGAGAGCAAGGTGAACAAGACATGAGAGCAAGGTGAACAAGACATGAGGGCAAGGTGAACAAGACATGAGAGCAAGGTGAACAAGACATGAGGGCAAGGTGAACAAGACATGAGGTCAAGGTGAAGAAGACATGAGGGCAAGGTGAAGAAGACATAAGGGCAAGGTGAACAAGATAAGAGGACAAGGTGAACAAGAGGGCAAGATGAACAAGGCAAGAAAGCAAGGGAAACAATTCAAGAGGGAAAGTAAACTAGATAAGTAAACAAGGTGACTAAGTGTCTGTCCCTTCCTCAGAGGTGTGAGTGCTGGTAATTCACCCATTAACCCAGTGTGTTGCTCGCTACATTATCTTGGGTCTAAGTAGTCGAGTCTTGTCTCTATCTCCAGTAATCTCTCTCATTAGTTTCTGTAGGGCTGCGAATGAACGCTTGTAAATCGTGCTCAGGATTACTCGAAGGTCAATTTCAATGTCAGGCAAAATTTAGGACTCCTCCAGGATGTCTAAGATCATAATTTCTGACAATTACCGCCAAAGTGGATGACCCAAACAACAAATTCAATGGTTATCGTTTAAAAAATGAAGTGGATAGAAATAGATACTTCCATATCGTCACCAAGAGGATAGAAACAGATACTTCCATATCGTCACCCAGAGGATAGAAACAGATACTTCCATATCGTCACCCAGAGGATAGAAACAGATACTTCCATATCGTCACCCAGAGGATAGAAATAGATACTTCCATATCGTCACCCAGAGGATAGAAACAGATACTTCCATATCGTCACCCAGAGGATAGAAATAGATACTTCCATATCGTCACCCAGAGGATAGAAACAGATACTTCCATATCGTCACCCAGAGGATAGAAACAGATACTTCCATATCGTCACCCAGAGGATAGAAATAGATACTTCCATATCGTCACCAAGAGGATAGAAACAGATACTTCCATATCGTCACCCAGAGGATAGAAATAGATACTTCCATATCGTCACCCAGAGGATAGAAACAGATACTTCCATATCGTCGCCCAGAGGATAGAAACAGATGTTTCCGATCCCCGGAATCTTCCCCCTCCCCACTCACACTTCACATGATGAGAGAGGTCATTAAGAAGATAAAAGCAAAAGTCACTGGCATTTCAGGAATAAGATGTAATCTACTTAACTTCCCACAAATGAGCTACCTACAATATAGCTTATAATTGTATCTAATGTATCATTAGTAACAGGTTCCCTCACCTGGGTGCTCAGATCAGTCAAGGATCTGGATGTCAAAATCACCTAAAAATTCTCTACCAAATAACTACCTATGGCCACGAGGCCATAGATGGCCATGCAGATGGCAATAAAGCATCTTTAATGCCGTGAGGAGCACATCCTAACAGGGAGACAACGCTTATTACATGAAGATGTGTAAATAAAGCCTTTTATTGCAGGATGAGCTTACTTTCATCTTATCAAACTCTGCCTGATTATAATTCAATATTCTCAAGAATAATATATGATTTAATAATAGAAGTAGCGTCATCCTGCTTTAAATCCACCACAAAACTATTATCACACAGTTCCTCAACGTTATCATCCACGTGGTGACGTTATCATCCACGTGGTGACGTAGATACGCATATCTGGTTGGCAAAGCGAACTCAACTACAGTACACGACTAAACAGTTAAAACGAGAATAATAAACAAAATAAGCCAATGATATAGGATATTGTTATAGCACAATCTTAAAGTAGATGATACAAGCATCGGGAGAACGTTTACCCTAACCCTTGATGGTTCCGGCTAAAGTAACATTGCCTGGAGTTCTTCATTAAGAACTAGTGTGTGTTAGCCCTTTTTCCCTTACTAAGTTATTTCTTAGTGTACGTACTGAACTGCTGCTTTTCATTGTGGGTATTTATCATCGTCTGCCGAGTCTCCCGCTCTTGTAATGAACAATATCAACAATAAAAAATTTCAACCAATCCCTCCAGTATTTTCCAAGTATAAATTATGACGAATCTTTCTCCGCTTGAATTTCAGGGTGTAAAGTTTGTGGGACTTTCAGCATTCCCAATAATTTAAGTGTTTGAACTCATACGAGCAGTGAAAGTCTCTGTACATTCTCCAGATGTACAATTTCATCTGCTTTAAATGTTACTATTAAGTGTACAACAATAATAAAATTTGGTTCAGGAAAATACACTTGTATTAACTACAACTTGGTAATAAAAGTGTGGTAATAAACTTAATGAGCTCAGCTCACTACCACTAAGACATTGTTGTCTCCCTATATATACTGTATCTGACTCAGCGCAGGTGAGGTGTACCAGGTTCAACTCTGACTTAACACTTAGCGCAGGTGAGGTGTACCAGGTTCAACTCTCACTTAACACTTAGCGCAGGTGAGGTGTACCAGGTTCAACTCTGACTTAACACTTAGCGCAGGTGAGGTGTACCAGGTTCAACTCTCACTTAACACTTAGCGCAGGTGAGGTGTACCAGGTTCAACTCTCACTTAACACTCAGCACAGGTGAGGTGTACCAGGTTCAACTCTGACTTAACA